>WBMW01000420.1:605177-700238 GCA_013396635.1 Penelope pileata | reverse complement strand
AAAAAAAAAAAAAAACCTAATGGCACAGGTTTTACTTCCTCCATGCATGTTCTCTTGGACCAGCTTCTCTCCATCCCCTTTGCCCTGTACAGCCATAAACACAGACTCTTGAACCTATTGGACCCTTTTTACCAGCAGATCGTGTGTAATGCTCATGTCCAGTGCCTTCTGGCTCCCAAACCACCACCCCTGAAGGATAAGCCCATGATTCTTTCTCCTCATTAGACATCAAATTACGATCTTGCTGAGATCGATGCAGCGAAAGGAGTTGTGGTCTGGTGGTGGTGGTGGAACCACCACAGAGGGAATTGTAGTGTGGGAGCAATTGGTGCCTCTTGGTCGAACATTTAATATATTTCTTACTTTCAGCACGTGAAAATGTGATGACTCAGTAAATGGAACCTGGCCATCGTTGCCTCCTGTGCCAGGGGTTCCCCAGATGTCCTTGCTGGCTCCTCCCAACCTATATATATGATGGTAGCATTGACTGGGGTGCTTTGAGGTGCAGGGGAAGAGCCACATAGAATCATAAAGGTTGGAAAAGACCTCTTAGATCCCCAAGTCCAACCCCAGCCCATTCCCACCATGCCACTGAGCCATGTCCCCAAGTGCCACATCTCCATGGTTCTGGAGCACCTTCAGGGATGGTGACTCCACCGCTCCCTGGGCAGCCTGTTGCATCTTCATCATCTGCTCTTTGTGCTTTGATAACTTTCTCTTGGTCTTGAAATTTCATCTCCACATCCCTCACATCCACTGCTTCTCGCCCTACCCTGGTGGCATGAGCCATCTCTTGGTTGACGGAGGCCATTCTGCAAAATCCTCCTCATAGGACCCCNTCTTGCTGAGATCGATGCAGCGAAAGGAGTTGTGGTCTGGTGGTGGTGGTGGAACCACCACAGAGGGAATTGTAGTGTGGGAGCAAGTGGTGCCTCTTGGTCGAACATTTAATATATTTCTTACTTTCAGCACGTGAAAATGTGATGACTCAGTAAATGGAACCTGGCCATCGTTGCCTCCTGTGCCAGGGGTTCCCCAGATGTCCTTGCTGGCTCCTCCCAACCTATATATATGATGGTAGCATTGACTGGGGTGCTTTGAGGTGCAGGGGAAGAGCCACATAGAATCATAAAGGTTGGAAAAGACCTCTTAGATCCCCAAGTCCAACCCCAGCCCATTCCCACCATGCCACTGAGCCATGTCCCCAAGTGCCACATCTTCACGGTTCTGGAGCACCTCCAGGGATGGTGACACCACCATACCCTGGGCAGTCTGCTGCATGTTCATTATCTGCTGCTTGTGCTTTGACAACTTTCTCTTGGTATTGAAATTTCATCTTCACATCCCTCACATCCACTGCTTCTCGCCCTACTCTGGTGGCATGAGCCATCTCTTGGTTGACGGAGGCCATTCTGCAAAATCCTCCTCATAGGANGGAAAAAAAAGCAAAACCAAACCAAAACAAAAAATAACCATGGAGAACAACATCTCATTAGGAGAGATAAACTTCATATGTGAGCAACATTGTGTTAAATGATAAATTGTTTTTCTTAATGGTACTCCTGTGTGAAAAAGGTTCAGAGGTTCTGCTTATTTTGCTGCAAGCAGGTGATTAATGGCTGCAAAGTTTTCCTCACAAATGTGAAAGACAGGACTGGAAAATGAAGATGCAAGTTGTCTCTCCAAAGGGGAACTCTGTAAAACCAGTGTCTGGTCAGAAATAGGAAAGCCTTTGAGAGGAAAGAAAGCCCTTATAAAAAATTGGTTGTGGAAGAATAACATTTATTTTTTTTTTTTTTTTTTTTTTTTTTTTTTTTAATCCCCCCTCCCCCTTTCCCACCTCCCAGCTGGTGCCAAAAAGGAGACAGGAACTGCAGGGACTTCTAAGGGGATGAGTCATCTTCTTTCAAGCCCCTGTGACTCGACTTAAAAAAGTCAATGAGAGAAAAACCTCAGCGAAGTGAAAGTTGAAGTCAATGGAAGAAAAGCCTCCAAAAAGTGAGAACTGGAAGATCCGCTGCCCTGGTGCAGAGGAGGAATTGTTCGAGGAAGATCTGTTAATGGGAGCAGGTAGGGGAGAAAAGTTTTTATTCTTTGGGTTTGGTTTTTTTTGGGGAGGTGTTTTCTTGTTCTGTTTTTGTTATTTTTTTGTGGAGATGGAGCCTACCTCTGCCCCAGGCTCCTGCTGGTGGGGTGAGGCATGACCCCAACGCCCTCTAACCCTTCTGTAGCTGAAGGGACAGGGCATGAACAAGGGCTCCAGAGAGCCCTTCCTGAGCAGGACAAAGATGCTTTCTGCATGTGCAGAGTCAGGGAGGAGGATGGAAAACCTGCAGCAGGTACACGATGGGAAGCAGCCATCCCAACCAAGGCACCCTGTGCAAGGTGAGAGCCCCGTGGATGGGTGCTGCATAGAGATGATTGATCAGTTTTTGGGTCATTTCACATAACAAGAGAAGTCTGCAATGATTTCCAGGGTAGTGATCTTGCAGAAAAGCTGCCAGCAGAGAGAACGTGGAAAGGGCATTTGTTCCCTTTGCGTTTTTCCTCCATCACTTGAAAGACTCCCAGTACCCAGTTCAGTGTCAGGACTGACTCATAGGCAGCTCTGAGGAGGCATTTTCCCCATGAGACCCTTCTGAAGGCCCTGGTGATTCATGAGGCCCTTTGGGCACGCTGGCTGCCTGCCCTGCTCTGCCCCTCAGGAAGGACAAGGGAAGGATTCTGCCTCCAGCCTGCATCCCTCACACTCCCCAGTCCGTGGTGACCTTGGTCTCTGGTCCTCCCCCAGCTGACTCGAGACCCCTGGCTGCTTCTCAGTGTCCCATTGCTGGCTCTTCACAAGTCTTATCTCATCTCTCTTGACAGCTGCCCAAAGGAGAGTGCTAGGCACGATGAATCTTTGCTCAAAATCACTTACCCCATGCAGCAGCACTGATCTTAGAGTCATAGAACATCCCGAGCTGGAAGGGAACCACTGAGCCCAACCCACTGATGGTTGGGCCATGGCTCCTCGCCCACTGCCCTTGGTTTCCTCATCCCCAGGGCTCAGCCCTGCAGCCCTCAGGTTTCCCAGGGTTTGGTATGGCTTTGCCACTGCATATTTGTCTTTCTGTGCATATGTCATGCTACAAACAACTCCAGCTATAGGATGCTGTGCTGTTTCTACCATTTTCTGAAAGCTGTGCCTCCCTTTGCCAAGTGCTTCACAAACAAACCTGTTGCCTTGCACCTTCATGGAGGGTGCAACACCAGGATTCCTGTGCCAAGCACTGCCCACACTCTGCTGTGGATGCTGAGCCCCAGACCCAGCAGAATGGCTATAGGATATCCTCTATAAATGAGGATAGACATACCAGCATCTTCGGTTGGGGCTTTGGGAGATGCTCTAATCCTTCTCCAAAACAGAGCACTGAATTCCCCATTTGGGCAACAGAAAGGGATGGAAAGTTCAGATGGCCTCAGGGTCTCATCCCATCTCTTCAGTTAGACATCTAAATAAAATACACTGAACCAGTGCCTTAATCATGGATTTCCTAGAAGTGCTCATTATCACAGCATCAGAGTATGTCACAACCCATTAATTAACTAATCTTTGCATCCTCTGAGTACATTATCCCTACTTACAAATGGAAAACTGAGATTCAAAAGGCTTAAAACCAAAAGTTTGCAGGAATGCTTATCCAGATCTCTTGCCAGTGCAGCCTGGGGCAGCCCTTGGCCTCCTGCCCCTGGCAGTGCCATAGGATAGAGATGACTTTGACCACTGGTGTGGCACAACATGAAACACTCATAGAATCATTTGAGTTGGAAGGGACCTCTAAAGTCCATCTGGTTCAATTCCCCTGCAATGAACAGGGACACACACAGCTCGATCAGGGTGCTCAGAGCCTGGTCCAGCCTGACCCTGAGTGTCTCCTTCACCGTCTCCAGATCTTCCCCCTGCTCCTCACCACTGTCTCCAACACCACTCCTGGTGTCACTGAAAACCTTACTTCACCTCCTCGAAGGCTTCATGGAAATCTATTGCTACCTTGGGAAAATCAGCCTAAAAGACAGCCAAACTATCTCCTGATAAATGCCAAGAATACAGGAGTCAACCTCTACCACCTGCTAAACCCAAACATACAAGAAGTCCTACAGGCAAGTAATACTTTGGCTGTGAAATGAGACCCACAGCTTCTGTGTATCCAAGCTGCCCCATTCATACTCGCTGCAGACCGGAGCATCACTTCCTCAGGTGACTTTACACCCCACGAAGGTGGTGTTATCCAACAGCAATCACCAGCTGAACAGCTTCAATTGACTATGAAATGGAGAAATTCCCAAATGGGAGTGCAATCTGCGAAGCGCTTTCTGATGGATGTTTAATGTGAATATTGACTACCTGGGCTTCTCTGCCTAATAGGTGGAGTGGATTTATGTGAAGGCTCATTGTTCAGCTTTCAGTGTCATAAAGCAGCTCTGTTTTGATTACAGTGATTTATTCTGCTCTGCTGCACTAGCTGTAACAGCTTAAAACTGATTCAATTGCCTATCACCTGCCTGACCCCCCTCCAGATATTACAGCTGCATTTAGGACTTCATAGGTTTTTCAGAAAAGCACGAGAAATCCATCACAATCATTTTCCCTGCCCTGCTGGTCAGCATAGCTCATGGGCTTTGGGCACTAATTCCCACCTCAGATCCAACACCTGTGATCAGACAAAAACCTCTTCTTTAAGCTAAACACAGCCCACCAGAGTACAAACAGCAATCGAGAGTGCATTCCAGCCTTTGTCTGCTTCACCTATGGTCAATTATCCTCTTTGTTTAAAAAAAAAAAATCATATTTTTCTGCTCTGATTTATCTAGTTTAAACTTCCAGACACTGACTCTTGTTATCCTTCTGTCTGCAGGACCAAAGAGTCATTGATTTCTGTTCTTCATGCAGGCGTTCATGGGCTGGTGTAAAGTCACTCCCTAATCCTCTCTTTGTTAAACTAAGCACAGCCATGTCCTGGAACTTCTCACAATAAAGCAAGTTCCCAATCCTTTAATCATTCTCTTGGCTCTTCTCTGAGCCTTCTCCAGTTAACTCTTGATCCTAATCTGGGCACGGTCTTCCCAAAGCTTTTGCAATGCTACCAAAAGTGGGGGTGGTGTAGCCTCCACGTTCTCACTATAGCATCCCTTGTTTATAAGGCCAAGGGAGATACAAGCCTGTTTAGCCACCAGCAGAGAGCTCCTGCTCAGATGTCTATTAGGTCTTTCGCAGCCTCTGCTTCCTGGAACACCATCTTGCATGCTGTATGGGCAGACTCTATGAGATGATGCTTATATGATGCCCAGACCCTCAGTAGATCTGGCACTCAGTGTGCTGGTTTGTGCTGAGCATCTGTACTGAGCCTGGCCCCTCTACACATGTGCAAACTGTCTGCTGAGCCATCTAGCTGGCTCTCTGGACCCAGAAGTAAGACTTTCTGTGCCCATGTGCAGATGTCTTTGAACCACTCCCACATTTGGATTCTGTTCCTCCATGAATCTTGGACCAGCAGTGAGGACCACAGCCCTGATTCATCACCTGGTGTTGCACAGAAGCCCAGACTGAGTCCCATGCTGAGTCCTCATAAAAGTCCATGTGAAAGCCAGGTAAGAAGCAGCCACCACTTGATTTCTCCTAGGCAGAAAGTTGAACTGGCTGCAGATGAGCCTTTTCCCCATTTCACCCTCACCCCCACCACCCAACCCTGGCACTGCTGTAGGCAGGGAATTAAACCACTTGCAAAGCACCACGTCCTTGCCAAGCCCTGATCAACCATGGAGTGACAGTGCTCCCATTCAGCTATCACACACCAAACGAGACCAGCACCTGCAACATTGCCAGGGATCTTCTCTCCTAAGGGCTCAAGTGCTTTAAATCCTTGAAACACATTTGGTGTCTTCAATTTTTGAAGGGGTGTTGAGAGCGTGGGTCAGCGATTCACTATGGTGGGAGAGGAGAGCAGTGGATCTCTGATGCAAGAATATTACTTGTTTTCTCCACTAGCTTAGCTGAAATCCTGGACATCAGCCTATGTTTCCTAAAATGAGGATGCAAACCCACATGAGAGCAGAAAATGCACTCAGCTGCTTTTGTGCATCGTCACGTAGAGATGTGCTGCCCAGCTTCTCAGCTGGGTTCCCTTCTTTCTCTATTTCTCAATCCTTACCATGATCCATTTGCTGCCTTAAAATAGGAGCACCCTGCTTTCTTTCCATGTTACACGAGCTTCAAGAATTAAGGAAAATTCAGCACTAGATAAATAAATAAGGTTAATTTAAACACCTGAAAGTTAGGAATGTGGCTTAAATACAAGCCCCCTCTCTAGTCACCGGAGGGAGATCAACACCTTCAGGAGAGATGGGTAAGGTTAAGTGGGATGCAGTTGGGTCTGGGAAGCATCCTGCCCATGTCTTTAAAACTCTTCAAGTCAGATGTTCCTCACATGCTGGTTGGTGTGAGCAGAGGGAGAGGAGAACCTTCCTGGCTCTGCTGGCCAATGACCCCAAGGACACATTGTTGACTCATGGTCAACCTGAGGTCAACTGTTGGTCAACCTGTTGGCCACCAGGACACGCAGGTCCTTCTCCACAGAGCTCCTTTCCATCAAGTCCAGCCCCGTGCCCTACATCTTCCACTTCCCAAAGCGCTGTTTGGTCAGGAGCCATTTCCCCATCTCATATTTCATATGAGGTAATCAGGCCCTTGGAAAGCAATCTTCCCGAGGAGAGAGTTATTTCTCTCCTTAAGTCACTAGGCCTGGGAAACAGTTTCAAAACTTGGCTCTGCCTCAGGCTGCCAATGTGATTTTATACAAGTTACATCATGCCAGAGATTTCAAAGAGCTCAGCTCCTGTTAGAAACCCAAAAAGAGAAAAAAAAAAAAGAAGCCAGATTTGTTCCTGACCACAAGGCAGTTGGCAACTCCCACTGTGACATGAGGAGCCAGATCTTCAAAAGGGCTGGTTGAAATCCAGCCTGATTCACCCCGGGGCTTCTCTTTCTTCCTCCAAGAGGAGAATGCTGTCTCAGATCATGGAAGTGTTTTGAGGCCAGACTCACTAATAACCACAGGCAGCCTTTCAGCAGAGGAAGGAAGGGCAGATAAGATATTTGGCTGGACAGATGGAGTGATTTTCTACTTCTCTGTTACAGTCCTTGTGGAGATGGCTGAAGAATTTTGCTCTGAGCAAGAAATACTCCCCATTGCTGCAGCATCTTCCCTTTCAAAGTCTGCAGGAACTTGGCAAAAATGTGATAAGAGCTCTCCTGCCTGCAGTCCTAGCATTCAGTCCATCATTTCTTCCCCACCCAGAGTTTGTGCATTTAAGAGTCCTCAGTGCATCTCTTCAAGGAACATCTCCACTGTCCCATTCCTATCAACTTTTAGCACTCACTGTATCAAAAGTGAAGCAAAGGAGGTCTGTTAAGGTGGGACCTGCCAAGTGAAGACCTTCTCTTGCTTGTTGCAAGTCCATTGTGGGCTGCCATCACCATGCTAAATCATGGAGGTGCTCCAGAACCATGGAGATGTGGCACTTGGGGACATGACTCAGTGGGCATGGTGGGGATGGGCTGGCAGTTGAACCAGGTGGTCTTAGAGGGCTTTTCCAGCTTTAGTGATCCTATGATTTTATGATTCTCTGGCCACCAAGATGGCATCCTGCAGCATGTTGAGGCCGTTCCTATCACAGTACTGGACAGGAAGAAAAAAGGGCCTGTCTCAGGACACAAAAAATGGTCTTGTAATGCTCCAATTAAGCTAGGCTCAGGGCTGATGGAAAACAATCAAAAATCACTTTGTTTCAAGAATCTGCTTATGGACTGTCATTTCAGCAGTGAAGAGCTGCTTTAATAAATTGTTAAACAATTTCTGAGGAGCTCAAGAAGTTGATCTGTGCCTTGTAAACATGGCTTTTTGCACACAGAGCAAGTACAAATGCTCACGGCTCAGACTGCCTGACACTTTTCACTACAAGAGCTTATTTACAGTAACTCACAACTTTGCAAAGCTGAAACCAGATAGTCTAACGTTTTCTAGGCAGGATGCTTTACCTCAGATTGACCCCATCTACAGAAATTGTTTAGCTATTTCCAAGAACAAGGTTAAGGGACTATCCACTGATTTGCCTGTATTCATCAATCTGTGATAGGAAATTCTCTTGGCTGGGCGCTCTGCACTAGGGACTAAATGGGAAAAGCAGTGCTGAGTTTACATCGTACTTATGGCGTCCAGAGTATCCAGATTACACAACCCACCTTGATGCCAAAAACTTAAACGATTTAGAACTGACCACTTAGTGCTCCAGGCAGATAAGAACAGGCCCCTTTGTGTACAAGGTAAATAAGAATGGGCGCCTTTAGTGTGAAGGGTCTTGAGAAGTCTATGAGACAAAGAGATGCCAAAGAGCAAGATGAAGAGCAATCTATGGGCCAAAGAGGTGCCAAAGAGCAATTTAGGTTCCTCAACATCACTGCCATACATGGGAGAACACGGCCCCTTGTAAGAACCCCTTAACTGAACAGTGCAGGTGTAATGTTAGATTTTAATACGTATGACAATAGACAGAACTTTGTGGAAATTGGATGAATATTCATATGTTAAATGGATATAGTGGTTGTGATTTAGCTCTGAGGTGTGCACGCTTGGTGGAGATATCCCCACACCCCCAGTGCTGTAATAAGCCAGTGTTGGCTTTCTAAATCATCATTTGGTTTGGAGAGTTTTCTTGGCTACAATTTTCAGTAACAACCTCGCAGGCAGCATTTCCCAGCTTTGTGTTTTACAACCTTAATGTTGTTTCATCAGTGGAACAAGATTCCTAGGGAGTTGGTTGGTGCCCCGTGATGGTTGATGCTTAAGAGTCATTTGGATAACACCCTCAATAACATGCTTTAACTTTTGTTCATTCCCGAAGTGGTCAGGCAGTTGGACTCGATCTTTGTAGATCCCCTTCGACTGTACTATTCTAATTTTTAATTTTTGGGGGGAAAGGAGCGGAAGGGGAAAGCAAGGAGTATGGTATCATAGAATCATAGCGTTGATTGAGTTGGAAAGGACCTGTAAAGGCCATCTAGTCCCACTCCCCTGCAATGAACAGGGACACCCACAGCCCCATCAGGAGCTCAGAGCCCCCCCAGCCTACCTTGGGTGTCCCCATGGATGGGCATCCACCACCTGTCTGGGCAACTTATATAACACCAGTAAGCCCCACTGCTGGCGGTGTCACATCTACAGGGACCTCTCTGCTGACCTCTTAACGTTACCTTTTAACCCAAAATCCTTGGTCTTTGCCTTAGCAAGTCTAGAGCTGCTCACTGGCTTTGGTTCCTTGCAGCGTGCCGTGGGTCACCGAGTTACCCGTGTGGGGAGCCAGCTCCCGGCCCCGTGCTGGGGCTTTCACAGCGAGCCAACGCCTGCATTGGCAACCTGAGATGAGGCTGCTGCAGACGGCCGTGCTGGCACTGTCACTTGTCCCTCCCTGCCCGAGCAGCCTGCCAGCAGCTGATGCCTGGGAGGCAGTTTTTCTCACGGCGGTTGGCCACCTCCATTTTTTGCGTCAAACTGTCACGGTGCTGTTTTGATGGTGTTTTGCTTTCCTTGCCTGCCAGGTCCTAAACACACCAGCCCAGTTTTGGGTCTTCTGTGCTGTTTGCACACAAAAGCTTGGATGTGAAAGCCTCTGTTTTGGCTGCTGCTGCTTTTCTGTACCCGCTCCCTGCTTTTTGACTCATTTTAACTTGCTGCAGCTTTGCCCATCCACAGAGACACAAGATTTTCCTAGGTCTACTGAATATTTCTTCCAAGCCCTCAATATTCTGCCACTCATAGCAGCAATATTTGTGCTGCAAAGTGGAGGCATGCAGGATTTCTAAAGGAAACATGCCCTAATCCATCTGCATGAGGACTTCCAGCCCTGGGTTGTTCAGCATCCTGGCTCTCCCTGCCATGAGCACCTCTCATGCAGAGGCAGAGAGCCAGAATAACTCTCCCCGATGGCCAGGAGCCAAGAAATAGGGCATTTATAATGGGAACAGAGAGAAAAAACACTTCTGTCAGAAACGATCCCATTGCCCTTCCCATCTTCAGCAGTCCAATGGCGAAATAAAGGTGGGTGCCCAGGATGAAGTCGCCAGCGATGCTTTGCCGCAAGTAATTCTGTGTGGCTCAGCAGTGATAAAGCTCTCAGCAAAGGGCAGCAGACAACAGCACAGTGCAAGGGGCTATGGGTTAAGCTGTAGTAGCCCTGGGACAGGCAGGATGAGCCGTAGTTGTGTCAGTGTACCAGGGAAAGGAGATGGTGCGTGAGATGGATTTTCAGCTGGGAAAGATTGGATTCGGGGGCAGAAGTTTGGTGCAGAAGGATCCACAGGGCACCTACTCCACATCCCTAATGACATAGATCCCAAGCCCCAAATCCCTAATGGGCTCAGTCTCCCAAGAGGGGTTCATCATAGAATCACAGAACCATAGAATCATAGAACTGTTGCGTTGGAAGGGTCCTTAAAGATCAAAGAACCATAGAACGGTTGGGTTGGAAGGGACCATACAGCTCCATTTCTGCCGCGTGTTGGGTGATCCCACCAGCTCAGGCTGCCCAGGGCCCATCCATGCTGGCCTTGGGTACCTTCAGGGTTGGGGCACCCACATTTCAGACGTTTCAGCACCTGCCATTTGAAAGACAAGCTCCCAGAGAGCAACCCAGGTAACAAAAGTAGAAAACCCCAAGCCTCCTCCAGCAAGCAGTGCCCACTTTTGGTTCTCACGGTAACGTGGACTATTAAACATCAACTGTCACCAAATCCAGCTACCTGCAAATTGCTGGAGAGCCTTTGGGGCACGCGACCTCATGCTGGCACTCTCCTGTAAGCATCTTCTAGGCATCATTTTTGGCCATCCAGCAGGACAGCAAGAGGCAAGCTGCTTGATGTGACCCAGGATGTCTGTTCCCATCAGAGAAGCCAGCACTGACTCCACTTGTGCCCAAAGCACCCAGCCAAGCCACCTCCAGAGGACCCATTGTTACAGGGCAGCTCTGCCAGCTTGCAGAGATAGCTGTGGGTTTTGGATGCTATTCAGAAGGAAGCTTGTTCCTGGTATCACACATTACAGCTAATTCAGAGGTGCTTTTTCCTACGAAGCACTTACAAAAACAGCCGTGACAAAAGACATCCCAGCCCAGCCATTTCGAAATCCTGCTCTCTCTCTGCTGTTAAATGAATGCCTGAAAGGTCTGAATTGTGTAAAGCGAAGAGAATATGGAGACCAGATCTTCAGGCGGTGTAAGAGGGCATTCCTCCAAGGGAATCAAATGACTCTCACTGATTTTTAGCCCAAGCAAACGCCTTTAGAACTCAGCAGAGAAGATTGCATTGCTATTGATCAGATACCATCTATCACCAACGCAGGGGGAGATTCGTGCTTTTCGGGATGCGATAGAACAGGCTCCCGGACCCTGCTGAGAGAAGCGGCAATTTAATAAGTGTTGAAACACGCTGTCCACTGAAAGGAAATGGAATAATCATGCCCACTGTTGAGAAGCAGGACATGATTCCTACAGAGGAGAGGTTTCTTTGTGAGAAGAGGATTAGCAAAGCCCGAATCCCAGCGGCTCGGCTGTGGAAGGATCGCCCCTGCCTTCCACAAATCTCCCTGTGCTGGGGATGGAGTCATGTAAAGCAACATCAGGGCAGCAGCATCCACACCAATTTGCCTGATAAAGCCTTTATCTTAATCTTAATAGGAGCTGACAATCGGTGTCACCACGAGTTAGCAGCTCCGAGCTGCAGCCGAGGACCTGCTGAAAGGAGTAAGCTGCACCTCCTGGAGGGCTCCTTAAAGTGTCAGAAACACACACGTAGGAACACCAAGGGCCCAGATTCATCTCATGCAGTCTCCCGGGCCTGTTTCTCCAGTGTTTGCTTTTACAGAGTCCCTGACAGCAGTGACAGAGGCTCAGGTGAGACCTTGCCACGCTCAGCACTGCAGGCAGCGGTGTGGCTCTGGGTCTGGTGCTACGCTGGTGCTTGGGGACAAGGCTGGGCAAAGTCAGGGAAACTTCCCAGCTGGTTCTTCTGGGCCTGATTTGGCACCAAATGGCAGCAGGGAGGGCTGGAGTCCGAGAAAAAGCCAAATATCTGTGGTGGGGTAGGGGGGGCAGGTGCAGCGTTCCAGCTCCATTGCTGTCCATGGAGACACAAAGGAAAAAGATGGTCATGGCAGGGGAGTTGGATCAGATGGCCCTTAAAGGTCCCTTCCAACTCAAACGATGCTCAATGGTTCCATGAAAACACATGGAAAAGGGATGGCTCCATTGCAAATGAATATCTCTGAGTATAACGAGGTGAAACGCTGATTTGTTCTTGTTCTCCTATCACCTCTATTTCTGTCTCGCACCTCTTACAACTCCAGATATTTACAACAGATATCCATTTGTCTCACATCTCTCTCCAGGCTGTAATTGCAGGTAGACATGTGGAAGTAGGTCATGTTAATCTAAACGTGGACAAATGAATCCTACCCTGTGACAACTTCTGTCGTGTGCAATTCACCCCTTTCTGCCTCAAACAGAGTGAAGTTTGTGCATTCAGCAGACAGTGTTATTCTGTAAGATTTCTTTAATTTCTCTCTCTTTCTTTTTGGCTGTCACTATGGATGTCACGGACAGGGAGGTGCACCAGCAAAGTCTTATGTCCACAGGTCATAGTAGGAAGACTACAAAACTGTGCCACTTCTTGATGACGTGAAGTCATCTCAGGTCTCAAAGGACGTAGAGGGTCCTGTAAGCTCCATAGTCCGTCTGGAGAGCACTGCTCTGCACGGCTGCTAAGTCAGGCTACCACTCAGAGAATCACAGATTGGCAAAATGGACAGGAAGGATGCAGCATTACTCCCATTGCTCTCTTTAAAAACATTTGGCAGCAAATATTCCCACCCTATTTGGTCCTCTGCTGGAAGATTAACAGCTCAAATTGATTAACAGCCCCCCTCTGCCTCCCAGCCCTCCTCCTTTTAAGGATAAAAACCAACTGATGCTTTTGCTGCCACATTTCCATGTATTTTCTTTCCTGTGAAAACCAAAGGGACCAGCACAGATTTAACAGCGTTGGTGGGCAGGTCTTACAACAAACACCAAAACTGTCCTCACACTGAGCTTCAAAAGGCTTTGGGGGGTTTTGCAAAGGGTACTTAAGAGCTTAGTGCTTGTTACTGTATTATTGCAGCAAGGGTAACACCTAGCTTTGCATCATAGCCTGGCCAGGAAACTTTGCAGATTTGTTTTCTTTGTTGTCTGAATCGCTCCCTGAAATCACTGGTGTAGATGCTGCACAGGACACACCATTATTGATCTTCAGGATTTCATGGGGACTTCTTTCTGCCACTTCCCCCACTGCTGTTTCTGTGTTTCAAGCGTTTCTCTAATTACAGAAATAAGCGATTACAACACATGTCCCCTTCAAACTGCACACACAGTATGCAGTGATGCTTCAAATCCCTGATTTCTAAACCAGTATATATGGAGGGAAGCAAAAGATCTGAGTGCACACAAGTCCTAAATACAAATGAACAAAGCAGATCGTGTGCTGGGGAGGAAAGTGCCATCAGCAATTAAAAAAAAGGCACAAGTCTGACCCTCTTCTTGTCCCCAAATCACCAGCTTTGAGTCATACTCTTTTTTAGCAAGATCCAAGTGCGTTCTTATCAATCTGCTCATGTTCAAGGTGTAACTTTTCAGCTGTCCTCCACAATTACAAGAGTTTTTACAAATTAGTCTTAGAGAGGGAAGAGAAAAAATAGTATAATTGTGCTGCTCTGGTGAGTGGGACTTTCAAAGTGCATCAAATGCTGCAATATTTGTGATAAACCATTGCCAGCTGAGGGACCATTACAGAGCTCAAGACATGAGGATTTAATCAGACACTGCCTGCCTGGGTTGGGGTAACACTTCTGAATTTCTGAGCTTTGGGATCTTAGCTCACAGCCTCCTGCTCTCCAAAGGGACATGGTTGGGAGGCAGAGGAGGCAAAGTCATGCAGGGCCAGAGGGGAGCTGAATGCCACTTTCTTCTGTTGCAGTTGCACGTACATCTCCAGTACAATTTTTTTTTTTTTTCATGAGTGATCCCTTTCTCTTGACCATATGCAAATGTTTGACGTAAGCCCTTGGATCTGGGGAATCACTTGTTAAAGACACAGCCTCAGTGCGTTGTCCTGATATCTCCCTCCTTGTCATATGCCTTACAGCGTCCATGCTTGCTCTTTGGGGATTGCTTGGCCAAGCTGGATGCTCATACTCAGTGTTTTTTTTCCCAGAGGCCATGTTACAGTCATGCATTTGTATGTTTCTATCATTTTTATTAGGGTTCTAAGTCAAATTAAGAGTATCGCGTTGGTTTTGGTTTTGTTTTTAACCTGTGGGGATTGTTAGGCTGCTCTCTGCCCATGTGTTTCAACCCATCTGGATGGAGTCATCAGAAGTACTATGCCATGGGGGATTCAATCTATGGACAGAGAAGATACACTTGCCTAAAAAGTACTGAAATGGGACCAGAATTGACACCTGGGAGAGGGCAGTGAAAATGATATTGGGGGGTGATCAAGGCTGATGGTAATCAGGAGGTATCAGCCCATGTTTCTGTGCAAAAGGACTTGGACCAGCAGAGTTGTCACATGCCAAGAGGGGGGGGAATGAGTTAGGAGATGGTGAGAGCAGACAGATGCCAAGAGATGAAGCATAATGGGACCTTGGGACAAAGGAGGTTTGGGACCATAGTAGGGCTAAGGAAGAGCTATCTGTGTTAAATGGCGGGGCTGGAAAGGTGGCTGGGGCCGTGGCAGGGCCCTTATGGTTATAGGGCTTCATGGGATCATATTGACTGCCTAAATGGATGAGTGGATGGGATGGACGGATGGATGGGGTGGATGGATGATGGATGGGTGTTTGGATGGATGGATAGGGTGCAGTGGAAGCTCGTAGTTGGTCCACTGGCTCTGACTTGAGTTGATTTGCAGGAGGGATCCTTCTATTATCACCATCTCCCAACAGCTGGTTGTTTCACAGGACGCAACAGGCCCCTTAATCTCCCACCAGTGCTGGGCCAGATGCTGGCAACCACAAACACTTCAGCCACATTGCAGTATGTTTTCTGACTTAGATTTGAATCTCCTCTTCTCATGCCCCTGTTTTGGGTCTACTGATCTGTCTGCCTGTTCAAAGGACTTTTTCTGTGCTGTGTTCAATCCATTTCCAGTGGTGGTTTCTTCAAGTGGCTCTTTCTGGATAATTATGTGGGGGGCTGGAGGGAGGGATTGGAGATGTGCCCCTGCTTACCAGAAATGTTTTGCTCCAGATTATGTTCTTCTTCGGTAATTGTGTGCAAATTGAGGTGCTGAGACAACAAATTAAAACCAAGAGGTGGTGATGCATCCTCCTTGGCATCTTTCTGTGTATGAGGTACCATCAAGGTAGATAGGGCTTGGGAAGGCTCAGTTACCACTGTGGTTCTCAAATGCAATGCTGCTTATTTAACATTCTCCTGCAAGGTATCAGATTTTCTACCCCTCAGTGGTTTGATGGATGGGTAGGACGAGCTGACATGGCACATGTTAAGGGCACTCAAAGCCCTTGGTTCACCTCAGCTTGTGCCAGGAGATGTGAAACATTTGGAAGGACGACGTGGTGCCTGTGGGATCGTATCTAACAGTGAGACACATGGGAAACCCAAACCTCACCAAAGAAGCCTTCAGAAGAAACATGACCCTGATTTTGCATACACAGGGCTGTCAAGATGATATGATGAGATGAGCAAAAGCAATCAGTGAGCATGCTAGCGCCATCCAAGATATAATCAGTATAGGCTCAGGGTGTGATGTTGAAGATAGTGTGCTTTTTAGATGCATAAATCAGGGATTTCATGGGGAGAGGTGAAAGCATCATGTCTGTATATAGCAGTAGGGTCACCATGACTGGGACACTGCATCTTGTTCTGGTATTTACCTTGAAAGTTAGAGCTGAATGATTGGAAAGTCTGAGTTAACCTGAGAGGACCCAGGAGTTCAAGTTGTTTTGTTATGAAAGAGGAAGGCCAAGGGGTGGCTGGAGCACAGTCTGCCAGTCCCCTCATTAAGTGCAGAAATCTGGCATTGCTTGTCAGTCTGTCAGACAAAGAGATAACAAGGTCCTGAGGCCAGATGTTGAGGAGAGAAAAAATCAAACAAGGAATTATGTCCGCTTGTCCTTTTGCTAGGAAAGGTAAATAAAAATGGAACTACTTATTGATGGCTGTGCTGGATTGTGCCAAAAAAAAAGACTTTAAAACCAGTCCTAGGAGAATTTTGTTCTTTTACAAAAATCTACCATCATCCCATTAAACAGGAGGTGGGGAACATCTTCCTGACCTAATGAGACATCTCTAAGGTCTACATGTGAGTTGCAGGACAGTTTCCACAAAAACTGAAGAACCCAGGAAAGGACTGAGCTAGAGAAGTGCCTCCTAGACAAGAAGATGCTCCAGCTTCCTGGGGTCCTTTCTTTTTCTTTTGCAGGATGATGATGCACTGGGCACATCCCTCTGTAGCTAGGCTGCTCGTTGTCTGATAAACCTTCATCCTTGTTCCTTTCTGGGGCAGATTTTGTAACCCTTCCCTGGTCCCTGAGTGCAACTGGTAAATTCAGCAGTGGGCAATGCCACGTTGGGAATCCAGAGAGAAGGCCAGCAGCTCTTCTCACCTTGCCTTCCTCCTGTCCTCTTGTGTCTGTGATTAGATCCAGTAGCAGTAACAGTGACAAAAATGTACAACTAAAAGAGGGAAAGAAAATAAAACACCTCCTAAAATCAATGAGCCCTTAAATAGGTAATGATAATTTCCAGCGAAGTTTTAAATGTTTACTTAGAACAAATCAGGCAGAGGAACATAAAAGTAAAGCATCTACCTGGCTTCCAGAGCAGTCTCCTCTGCTGTTCCTCCCCAGCACTGAGGACAAAACCAGCACCTTTTCTCCAGGAAATTAGGGATAAAAGTTGAACAGAAAAGGAATGAACAGACACAGCTCCGGGTTCCTGGATCAGCTCCTGTCTGCAAGGGAAAAAAAATGAAGAAGAGACCTCAACATGCCCTGGAGAGGGATCCAGCAGATGGAGATGGGAACTGCTTGGGTCAGGACTAAGCTGATGAAATCAGGAATGCTTTTTGTTCCCTGCAAGGGCACTGGTAACACCATGACAAGGGACTGGCCCTGTTCTTCACACTTGATCTCCTAAAGCAAGAAAATCTTGTTTCCATCCACCCCTTGGCTGTGTTGCCTATTTTATTTCTCCCAGCATACTCAGAGTGGTATCCAGCCTATGAGAAGGGCAGAGGACAGCATCTGGCTTTGCCCATTTGGCTTTCTGCAATTCTATTCCAGCTAGTCCAGCAAAATCATGCTGCTCACCTGCTTTCCAACAAATTGGGCTAATGGGGTCCTAGATGGTCTCATTCCTCCCTCTGAGGAGACTTCTTTCTTGCTAGTGAAGACCAGCAGTGCCCAGCGCTATCAGGAAGAAGGTCAGAATGTTTTTCACTGAGCTGATGGAAGAAGTG
Organism: Penelope pileata; assembly: GCA_013396635.1. NCBI lineage: Eukaryota > Metazoa > Chordata > Aves > Galliformes > Cracidae > Penelope > Penelope pileata. The sequence continues at coordinate 682,633 of WBMW01000420.1, read as the reverse complement.
GGGCAGGACTTACCTAGGGACAGATAAATCATGTACCAGACGTGCCAGTCACGCTACGGCCCAATTCACAAATCGAGGGAGCCATCCTGCATCAGGTAGAGTTAGATGAGGCAAATTGAAATCCCAGGCCTGGAAATGGTCTTTACATCAACCCACAGATGATGTGAGACAGTGCTCAACTCAAAACCTGTCCACAGCCACGTGTGGTCCTCACAGCAGCCACCACTGTTTAGGACAGGGTCATGATGAATTTTGGCAGCCCTGTGGCTGGCCATGTCCAGCCTCCTTGCTATGACCTCAGGAGCAATCCCAGAGTTGTGTTCCTCCAACACAACTTGCTTAATAAGTCAATAAAAACCAAAACCCAGGTGCCTGTGGGGGCATTTTTGGAAGACCATCCCAAGCTCCCATCAGATCACGGTGTTATGCCTTCTCATTAACACATTGGGCACCTCCAGGGAGCTTTGTAAAAGCAATTTATTTTCTCTTCGAATGAACACAGGTCTGAATATTAGAACAAGAGCAGGAGGTTGGGAGGGAGCAAGGGGTGTATTCTGCAAGCAAATCCCCATTGGCTCTGGTTGTTATGTTGAATTGGGCTGCATCTGTCACATCTGATTAGAGTATGTTGTCCTTTTTTATCTCCCTGATCTAAGCTATGATTCTTCTGTTTTTATGTGACATTTCCTTGGCAATATAACTGCTTGGATTATATATTCAGAATGTTTCCGAAACCATAAAACACCCAGATTGCAAAGGGTACTTATTTGCACAGTTATGTTTTTCTTTGTTGTTGTTATGTTTTGCTTTACGACGTGTTATTTTTTAAGGTTGCTTTATTTTTTATTTTATTTTTTATTTTACAAGTGCCGATGCTACTTGCAGGGAGGATCCATGAGGCTTTTTGAATCAAGAAGTATCAATGTTTTAAATTTAGAACAAAGCTGTACGTGTCATACTTGTGTAAGGAAGGGACTTTTGAGTTTAAAGACCACTGTTTCTCTTCTGTTGACCTGGTGTGAGGGCAGAATAAATCCATTAAGCCTTTGTACCAACAAAGGCTTAAGAGAAGCAAGAATCTCACCCAAAATGGTCATATCTGCACTTTTCTGGGAAGTGCCTGGACTACTTCATCGGTTGTGCAAGCCGTGATTGCTGGGAATGGTGACAAAAACAGGGATCAGGACGTGCTGCTATTCAAGACATGATGTCTCTAAGACCCATGAGTTACACAAGGGGTTGAATGAGTTTTAGAAGAACCAGTATCCCAACTAATTCCCTCTCTGGTTGTGTATATGCCTGCAACTCAGCGTGCAAACAGCGAAGAACCAAACCCATCCATGCTCTGAGCTGGAAACAGGCTGACTGAGCCCAGGCACAGTCCATATCGGGTTTTTCTACACCATCTGGAAGCTCTCAGCCTCTGTGCAGATCCATCTAGCCTCATCTCGTGCCTTGGTCATGAGCCAGATGCACTACCTAAGGAAAAGGCACAAGGAGGAGGACAAGGATGAAATCTTGCTCCCTTATCCCTCCAGCACAGTGCATCCATCACTGCGTACTTCTGCCTGAGTAGTTATGCTCCAGATTGCAACAGGATCTTAAAAGCACTCTGTTTCACAGCTTTGAAAAAACAGACTGCTCTGACATCATTATGTTTTCTTAATTGGGTGGTTTTTCCCAGGCTCCTCTCTTCTCGCGTACATCTTGTAAGCTCACACGCCCTACCCCATGAGGCTTCTTGGTGAACTGACCAGCACAGCTGGGACTTGAGGACTGAATCACTGTGGGCCATGGCTGGGAAAGCCTTTTGGTCCCATTAAATGGCTTTTGGGCTCCCCAAGGAGGAGAAATCCTGGGGCTCCATAAAGATGCAAAGCAGATGCTCGGCTGCAGGCGATCTCTAGGGCTCTCCTGGTAATGTCTACACTTCTTTCTGTTGGCCCATGGTAAGCCAATGCCAAGGCTGGTGGACGAATGGGCAGAGGAGATGGTTATCAGCAGAACCCAAGTGGTCCCCACACCACTCTGCTCTCTCAGACCTGCAGACCCCAGGGCCAAACATTGTCCTGCAAAAAGGATGCATCTCTCCATCAACCCGACCCTATCTCGCTAAACCTGGTCTCATCCTGGTGCCAACATAATCTTCCCTCATTTTCATCCATTATCAACGGGAGTTGAATGAGTCCTACTGAAAAACAACTTTGTGCGTGTGTGTGCTTGGAAGATAAATATAATCACTGGGACTGATTGACTAATAAACTCCTAGAGTCAGCTGATTATTCCTATGGAGGCAAAACCACGCTGATGAATTAGCAATGGATTATTGGAGCAGTCCTGTGTCCTGTCTGCTGGGCTAATTTTCCTGCTGAGGTAACGTGTGTTTACTAAGCCAAATATTCAACTGTCTTATCTTTGTCTCCTTGTTTGCAAGAAAATAATTCAAAGCTTCCTCACCAAACTGGGGCCATGGATAGGGGAATGATTGAAAGGCTCAGCTGCTTTGACAGATTGGAGCAAGAGGCTGTGTAAAGAATTGCTTCCCAGCTCAAACACAAGTCATCTATTAAATAAACTGACAACAAATATAACCAAACCATCTTGCACAGAGCTTGAGTTCCAGCTTTGGTTCTTGTGTTTACCAAGGAGACCTTGCATGTGTAGGTCAGAATTGTCACCTGGGCACCTGGTACAGTGGTAAGAAAGCAGAACACCGACAGGGCAGCTGATGCAGGTGCTGAGGCCATTGGGAGCCCCATAACACAGCTGAGAGATCCAAGGAACCCCAGAGCAGGATTCGTATGCGGGTGGGACCAAAACCACCAGCATCATCTGAGAACAACAGGCTCGTGCATACTTTGTTCTCATTCTTCAAGGGCAAGGAAATTTGTGGGCCACTGGTAGGAAGCCACAAAAGACAGGATCAGATCAACCAGGAGGACAGGTCTGGGCAGAGGAGTCAAAGATTTATTTGGCAGTGTACGATATTCTTGCGGAATCATGGAAAACAGTCGTGCAAATCCTATAGCCACCAAGTTCTTGCTCACACTTGAGCTTGAAATGGAATTTCTACCCCCAGAGACAGCATCCACCTCTGAGGATGAGTAAGCCAAGGGAAATTCAAATAGTTTCCACTGGAAAGACCCTTTTTCTGAGTCCTGTCTGACTCTTAGCTCACCATACTGGGACTGTTCTATGGATATTATGAGTGAGCTACTGAAGTGAGGGTCTTTTACACAGGATTTTTCCCACCCAACAAATGCTTTGTTCTTGTAGGGCTCTAAATCTCTGCTGAACCCTTTCCATTTCTCTTCTTGTATTTCCAGAGCACGCTGAAAGCTTTTCGGGCTGTATGCCTCTCAATCTTAATTTTGCCATCAGTGTCACAGTGCTTCAATGGGCTGTGTCATGTGTGAGCACCTGGGCCTATCCTCAGCCAAGCGTTTATATAGAATGGCCATTGGGCCAGACTCAATGGCTTGAATCACCTATGGCCTGGCACGTGTCTAAATGCCATAGACACATGTCTAAATGCCAAATTCCTCCTTGGCATTTTCCCTCAGCCTAGTCTCTCAGCTCTGGAGTTGGGGAAAAATCTGCAAAGCGACAGAATGAATGGGAAGACAAATGATAGGGAATATGATGTGGGGTACAGCTGTACAACAGCTGTGTGAACGGCCCATGGACTGCTTTCCCCTTCTGGATCTATCTGGACAGGCGATGTGGAAGGACCAGGGATCCAGGGTGCCCCAAGCACTGATCCAGGGGATGCACCCTGCCCTGTCCATGCAGCCCACGAACACAACAGTATTTGCATTTAGATGAGGAGAGCTATGAACTGAAATGGCCTTTTGTCACCGCACAGCTGCTGCACGCAGCTGCTGCTTGAAGCAGGAAGGTCCCTCATGCTTGTTTCATGTTGGGGCCCTGCAGTCCCTTGGTGTCTTCCTCTGTTCATCTGACTAAAGGCACTGGGTGGAAATGCCAGAGGGCAGTGAGATTTCCCTGCAGAGTGTTCCCATTGGCCTCACCCCAACACCTCCACGTCTGCTACCACCACACACAGTGTTGGAGGGGGAAACTGCTCACACATTCAGACACCTAAACATGACCTGAGTGCTTGATTCAGCTGCCTGAGTGTGATACAGAACACAAAATATGCTGTAGGTTACCCATAGGGCCACCATGCTACAAGGGTACAAGTCTTCAAGTGCCATGCAGGTGTCCTAGACACCCCTGGGCATCTCCAATGCCACTGCAAGAAAATGAGCCAAGCCCTTAATAAATACACACTGGAGCTTGGAGAGAAATTCAGCTGAGCCACTCTCAGCTCCAGAGCTGCATTTCTGCCTCCACCAAAGAATAAGGTGAGCTCCCATGCCTTGCTCCTAGGAGACACCTGCAAGGACAGAGGCATCTCTGTACTCAGGGTGTGACTTGAGCTGAACTTCTCCTGGAGTGAGAAAAATCCAAAAAGATTAAGGATTTAAAAATACACTTCTCACATAGCACCAGAAAAAGCCTTTCTGCAATGCTCTAGGAAACTTGGGGTAACACTGGGCAGAGAGAAAGTCCCCAGAAGAGATAGATCTGATCTTCCTAACCAGCACATCGCTCCCTTGATGTCAGCAGTGGTGACCTCAGACTCATCCACTGTGATATCCAGAGGTTTCCAACAAGATCTGGGACTGCTGGATCTATTTATTTGTCTCTTTATCTACCTACCCATCCACCTACCTACCCACCTATCCACCTACCTACCTATCTACCTATACCTATATATCTGTCTGTACCTATATCATCTATATCCGTATCAATATCTCTGTCTCTGTATCTATATCTGTATCTATACCTATCTATATCTACATCTATATCTGTATCTATATCTATATATCTATATATCTATATAGATATCTATATATCTATATATCTATATATCTATATATCTATATATCTATATACCTACATCTGTATCTATATCTATATATCCATATCTATATCGATCTATGTATCTGTCTATCTCTCTATCTATTGGTGAAACCACCATAAAATACTGACTCATTGCAATTAAAGGTATTTTTTTTGGCTGAAACACAGTGCTTTGGGGGATGTCAGTGACTCCTGGCGAGTGGGAGCTCACACTGTGCACTCTTGGAGCTGGGGATGGGATCAAAGCTGAGCATCTACTGTGGGTGCTTTATAAGGGCCAATGCACTCTGTGAGTTCCCCAGGGCTGCAAAGTAAATCCTTCACACTGTGAATTCAGGAGGTTTGTGTTCCCAGCTCAGAGGCTATAAGTAGATGGGCTCAACTTAGCAGAGCCAATATTCAAGAAATTTGGACTTTGGGTAGAAATCAGGAAGTAGTTACAAAACCACAATAAAGATCTCATCTGAAAGTTGATGCTTTCAGATAAGCAAGTTCAGTTGAAATCCTTCTGAATATGAATGCCTTTCCTTTCTAGAAACTGAGACATTTGTAATGGAAGATTTCCCCTCTCAGAAGCTCCCCCTGCCCTTTGCAGATGCACCATCTATTTGTTTACCAACCTTATTTTAGAGCTAATATTAAACCAGTATTGCTCTCCTGGCAGGAATGTTTTTCCCCCTCAATGGTGAAATTGCATGTGAATTCTGAATTTTCCAGTTAATTGAGCAACAGAAGCACTGGCAATGCAACAAGCCCCTGTAATGTACATATGCTTTATTCCCCTTTACCTCAAGGGCTCCATATTGAAATAGTCATAAGGAAAAGACAAGCTAAAGAAAAAAGATGAAGAAGGAAAAGAAGAAACATAGAAGAAGAAGAGAAAAANTCCTAAACTTGAGAATCATTTCTTGGAGGGTCTCTGAAGCCCTTTCCAGCTTACTTTCTCTGCAGGATCCCCCCAGAGCAGTGAAGCCTCTGTCATTGAGAGTTTGAGGAGAAAAGAGCTGATCAGCTAGGGAGCCCTTGGTCAGAGGCAAACACCAGGAAATGGCCGTTCTAGGATGGAAACTTCAGCCTTCCCCAAGAAACTGGGTCAGATTCAGGACTTCGAGTGCAATCCTGGCAGCCTCAGCCATGAGATGGGTACATGGCAAGCTCAAAGCTTGGATCCCAAATGGGGTGGCCCAGAAACGCCCTGCCTAGCGCAACTGATTTTTTGCCACCCTACCACAGAGCCAACCTCATCCAGTGCTGATGGCTGGCCATTTCCCAGCAGGACGAGCGTCCCATCCCCTCATCAGGATAAAACCACCAGCTCCAAGGCGAAGTGCCATCAAGGGACAGCTCCTGGTGTAAAGCCCTGTGGCTCCACCAACACCCAGCAGCAGGAAGCCAGAGGGACCACGCCAACTCCCAGCCAGCAGAGAGCTGGCCCTGCATCAAAACATGCATTAAATCCCCATTTGAGCGATAGGGTTTTACTTAACATGTGCTCCTCGTTGGCACAGCTTGTTTTATGTAAAATCAGGATCATCAGCGAGAGCAGCAGATGTGTGAAGGCACCAGGCTCAGCAGTGGGTCTGTCCCAAGGACTGGTTAAGCCCCTGGATTGAACACAGTTCCATGTTTTTACAGAAGGGATTTGTGTGCATCTGGGTTGTCATTCAAAATGTGAGTCAGGTGTGACTTGCACTCCTGGTGTTAGCCCAGGAAATTCTGTCTGTTTTCACAAAATAAAAGAAGAAAAAGTATAAATGTCCCTGTTTGGAGACTGGGGCTTTGCAGGAGCTCTCCTTTCTGTGGCTGAAAGCCAGGGATGAAAGGTCCATGTCCTCCACCCTTACTGGACTGGGGATGTTCTTATAACACAAAGGGACTCAATTCCAACCCCTGACTTTTAATTTGAGTCTTAAGGCCCAAATAAGAGTTCTTACATAAATGCTCTCACGGTTCCTAAAGCGTTTCTTTATTTCTGTCCTTATCACCATCAGAAACCAAGATTTTGGCCTTTTCCAGGTCTCCCCATCTCCTTTCCTGTCTCACCCTGGAGATTTGACAAAGCATCTCCATTCCTCTCCTCCACCATCTTTCCTCTCAAACAGCTCTGTGTGGTGCATCCCATCATCTTCCACTCCTAGCTCGGACATTCCCCTAATTTTTCCCTCTTCCCTTGCAAGGGTTAAGAATAAATCACCCCCAAAGCAGCCACTCACTCCCAGAAGCCTTTCCAAGCGGGACCTGCTGCCAGTGCCGGAACCTATTTGTATCCCACTGTTCCCAGCCGTGTGGCAGGTGATTCTTAGTCACAACGCATTTGCTTTGCTCCTGCAGGACTGTCATCTAGTGTTTACTCCGGGACCGAAAGAAAAAAAATTTCTAGTCTAAATCAGGGCTTGAACACAGGAACTTCTCATTTACCATCTTGCACAGGGTGTCATAATTTTATTAAAACTCAGACAAGCCTGACACCTTGGTGACAGAATATAATTTCCCTAACCAAATGCCTTGACACCAAAAATTAGGCTAAATTGCATTATTTTAAAGGAGCAGATGGGGAATGCTAAACATTTACCCAGGGAAATGCTTAGATTGCCACAGTCCATTACTGCCACAGCATGGCAGGGTACCTAATGGCCTCCATTAGTCAGCACAGAGCAGGAGCCACAGGTAAAAAAGTCCATCCCTGGGTGGTCATGTTCCTTTGCAAAAAATAGCTTTCCTCCTCCACAAACACAGCAGACCTGGAGCTGCTGGGGGGGAAGATCAGGTTTATAGTGAGGCTGTAAAGATGAGAGAATGGGGGTTAAAGAGTGGCTCGGTGAGCATCTGTCATCCACACCAGTCCTGCAGCAGAAAGGGTTAAGGATGGCTGCTTGGCCACCTACACCTTCAGAAAGCTCCTGATTGCCATCAGCTGAACCTACACAAATGAACCCTACTGGGCTGTTTAAGTAGAGGAGAGGAGCACAGAAAGAGGAGGCCTTGACTCTGAAAGTCTTCACATCTTGTGCTCAAGCTAGGCTCACAGAGAAGACCCCAGAAATGAACATTACTGCCTTTCCCCATGGCATATGCCAAGCAGCCACACCTGTGTCCCTGCCCCAGACAGCAACAGCAGGTCCTCGTGCTGGACCTCGTATTTCCCGTCTCCAAACCATCAGGACGAAGCTATGGACTTGGAAGCTGTACAAGGGCAGGAAAAATTACATACGGAAGCATTGAGCATGAGGGTGTTTAGACTGGCAGGTGAGAAATCTGGATTCTGTCTTCTCTGCCTCTGGCTGGTGAAATAAAACCTAGGGGAGATATCAGACTTCCTCATCACAAGAAACTTCCTGGCCTCAAGTTGCGCCAGGGAGGTTCAGGTTGGGTGCTAGGAACAATTTATTCTCTGAAACAGTGGTCAGGCACTGGCACAGCTGCCCAGGGAAGTGGTGGAGTCACCGTCCTTGCAGGTTTTCAAGAACCGTGGAGATGTGGCACTTGGGGACATGGCTCAGTGGGCATGGTGGGGACAGACCAACAATTGGCCTTGATGATCTTAGAGGTCTTTTTCAACCTTAATGATAATAAGAAAGAAGGCAATGACTACTATTGCACCTAAATGGAAGGGAGATGCCTTCTGGAGGCTGGCTGAGCGTTTGGGATCTTCAGGTCAGAACGTCTGGTGGAGCATCTTAAACCACGGCATTGGTTTTGGTTTGGGTAGCCCTCAGAAGTGCCCATCAACAGGGGCACTTCATCTCACATCCTCCAATATTCACAGATACAAGGAGGGATACAATGCAGGTCAGTCCAGGCTGATTGCCTGCTAATGTCAGAGCTGTACACAATAGATTCTTTCTTGCAGTGTCTCTGGAGAATCAGGTTCTCCTCGTGCCTGATGATGGATTTGGAAACACAATCATGGAAGAAGATCCACCAGTTAAACCTCAAGGCCATGTTTTGGTTCAGGAAGGTCCTGAGATAACAGGTGATGGAGACTTGCTGCAGACCTCCTGGGAAAGCATCACTCTGTGCTTGCAAGGAGGAACATATGAGAAACCTTCACCCAGCAGCAAGTTCTGCCAAGAAAGCCCCCAGCCCCAGAAGCTGGGAGGGGTCTGCAGGTCCCAGCACTGCCGAGGCAAACAGCTCGATCGGAGGGGGAGGTTCCCTGCCCACAGCTCTCTGCCACCACCAACAGACTTGCAGGTTTCTGTCTGGAAGCACAGCTGAGCTCACTGTGTCTGTATTCAGCACAGCTGCCTGAGCAAGGTCTGACCCAAATCATAGCTTAGTTTGAGCATTAATAACCCAAGAAAGCTGCTCTGCCTGCCAACTCCATTTCTGCCTCAGAGCTGTCTTGCAACTGGCTCCAATGATGATCACAGTAAAACACATGTTGACATGTAACCCATGGTTCCCTCTGTAAAGCTCCCACCAGAAAAGCAAGAAGTTGAACAAAGATCTCACCGGTGCTGTCTTGCTGCTGCTGCTGGGCTAGAAACGCTTCCAGGTGCTGGATGGAGGCATCAGAGCTGTCCACAGCCCCCTCATTGCATTGCAAACCTGTAAAGGAAAGCAAGTTTGCTACAAGTCAGACCTGTCCCATGGCACTTTTCTGATTGCTTTCCACTTGGCCATAGTGCTTCTTGAATCGTAGACTCCATATTCAACCAGTCATGTCAACGGAAAGTGGAGGAGAATGGCATGTTCAGGTCTTCCTTGACACCCTCTCATGTCACATCCAAAATTTCCACATCCACAGCTTCATCCTTAGTCTGAAACACCATCAGCTAGAAGCCTCTGTAAAAATAAAATAATCCAGAACACCCAGAGCAATTTCTGGAAATGCAAACCCGAGTCCAGATTGGAGTAGATTGGGCTATTTCTGCATGCTCTGAAAGCAGAAATACAAGGAGCATTAAGGAACAGTTGGGGAGAAAGCAATCAAAAAGTCTACAACAGGGGGAAAAAAAAAAAAGACAAGTAGTTGTGAAAAAAAAAAACCTTGGTGCATTGGAAACAGTCATGGTTTAGCTGGAAATGGCCCCCCAAGAGAGCAAACAGATGATGTTTTGAGGTGGAGGAGGGTGGGAGGATGCAGCCTCCAAGGAAAAACCCAGCAAAAAGATCGAGATAGGGAAAGAGAGTGAGAGCCACAAAACAAGCAGAGAGAATACAAAGCAATCATTAATTAGAGGAGGAAAAAGAAATAATGTGCAACAAATTGCAGAGAGCATTGGCAATTAGCAGCGAGGAATCCATTCCCTTCTGCACACAATAGACGCCAGATAAGAACATCTATTTCAGGATGTTTTGCTCAAGTATGGCTTGGGGCATGCAGCCATGCCATTGTGGGCATCTGTGCTGTCATTGCCTGTGCAAAGGGAGGAAAGATTTGTTGTGAGAGGCCAGGGGTGGGGGGAACCCAAAGAGATTGGAAAAGTGAGGGTGGCAAAAGACATAAAAAAAGCATTCCTGCTTGATAGTGCTCTGAGTAAGCTGAAATATTTCGGAACAAATAACATCAGGCACCTGCTTCCTGAATGGAGACCGCACTGGAGCTCGTGGTAGGTGTCCCTAAGCCTGTTTTGGCTCCTAGAGCAGTGACCCTCACTGCCTTGAACGATTCAGGAGGATGCAGGGTTAGCTACCCATATTCCCACTGAAATTAAGGGGTTCCGTAAATAACTTCAGTAAATCCTTTGCGCTGGAAATCTCCACAGAAAGAAACTGGTTCTTCACCCCAATGGCTCTTGAACCAATCCAGGATACTTTCCATAGCTACAGAGCTCTCTCTATGTCCGTGACTCAGCAGGAGCAAACTACCCCTGCTCCCCAGCGGCTGAAACCAGCACACCCGAATTTAACACTGCCAAGATGAGTTACTAACGGGTGGCAGCTCTCTGAAGCACAATAGCTCAATTGGTTTTGATTATGTTGCCAGGCATTGTTTTTGTTCGAGTTTTCTGGAAGACTCCCAGATCCGTTAGTCATTCTGGCCTGCAGTGGAAGGTGGGGATGATGGGATGGGCGTTTCTTCGTTGTTAGGAAAAGGATCTTCACCAAGAGGGTGGTCGGGCATGGAACAGGCTCCCCAGGGAACTGGTCATGGCACCAAGCCTGCTGAAGTTCAAGGAGCATTTGGGCAACACATTCAGAAATATGGATTTAATTTCGGGTGTCCTGTGTGGAGCTGGGAGTTGGACTCAACGATCCTTGTGGGCCCCTTCCAACTCAGGGTGTTCTTTGACTCTGTGATCTCTCGCCTAACAAAGGGGTTGCCAAGACACAGCTCTGGATCTAAACACAGACAGTCAAGTACAGCTCACCCTCCACTCACTGCAGGTGGGATTTAACTCACTGCTTCCAATGCCCACATTTAGATGTCTCCACGTAGGTGTCCACACATGCATCATGTGTATGAGTACCCACCGTAGACTTTGGAGAGCCAACCAACACAGTCAAGAGGTCCTGGAGTGCTCCTCCATTGATCAGAGGGAGAAGTCTAAATTCAGGGAATGAGTGGCTCTGTAGACCTTTAGTGGTTTAACAGGTGCTTAAAGACTTGTTGAACATTTATGTACTTACCTATGGCAGCTGGAGGCCATGTAGAATACCTGAGGGCATTTCAGTAAAAATGTTTAGGCAACCAGACTGAGCATGAAGTGAGCCAACTCCCCACACAGGGCACCCACTGCTAGTGGAGATGCTCTTGGATGTCCCACCTGCCCTACATCTTCTACTCCAAAATCAGTCATCCCCTATCTTTCTTATATCCTATCTGCCACCCTGGAGCAGAAGCCTGGGGAATCCCAGTCTGAATGGTGGGATGTGCCTCTGCCTTGGGAAATGGGGAGACAGGAATGGGGTGATGGGGGGCATGGAGAAGGTAGAGAATGCAATAGTAGAACAAGCAGGGCTGGCGGTACATGGCTTGCACCTGAGGATGGTGAAGGAAACTGCAGGCACTGGTTGCTGAAGGATTGTCATGAAAAGGAGGTGAGAGATGAGGGAGAGGGTAGGCAGCCTTGAACCCGGGAGTATTTGCTAACCCTGATGCCATCTCCAGGATGGATATCAGTCTGACCATAACATCATATACAATCCACCTCCCTCACTTTTTGACTCTCTCACCTTTCAGTTACATTCAGCAAGTTAAACACCGCTGAAAGCCACATAGACCCTGCAAAAGCTCAATAAAACCCTGCCCTAAGACAGCAATGAGAGCACAGAGGTCTCATGTAGGTGATTTATCGGACATCTTTGAAGACATCACCACTGAGGTATGGCAAGGGAAACAACTCTTTCAGTCTGTGATTTTTTTTTTAAAATCATCTCAGAAGGTTTCATTTGTTGGATGAATGGCTGAAGATAAGGGTTGGGGGGTGAGAGGAAGGAAGGAAAAACAGAGTTTGGAGCAGGAACTGGTTATAGAATGGGCAAGAAAGGAAGCCAGAGGTAGAAACCATCTGAGATCAGAGATGTTCCATGAGACAGGCTGAAACGATGGGGCCACTGGGACAGCTGTGATTTATCATGGGTAGGTGGCAAAAGGCTGAGGGTTTTTAGCACAACTGGGCAAGGACAGTTGTTGTTCTGTACATTTCTAAATGTACACAAATGACCTAAGGAGTCTAAACCTCTTTTCAACATAGGCACAGACACCTATATTGTTGGTTTGTTTCTTTGTCTCCCTTCAGATTTTAAGGACCTTTTTCACTGCTTTTCGATGGTACAAGCACAAGCAAAGTGTGATTTTTACTTCTTGCCATGCAGAAGAAAAACAAGGCAAACAAATCAAGAAGTCCCTTTGAAACTCATTGATTTGAGATAACGCTGTGTAAAATATTTACCATCGGACTCCTTCTGGGAAGAAAGTAAAGGGAAACACAAATGGAAGCAAGGGAAAGAGGAGGAGAAATAGGATGTGTCTGTTTGGTAGAACAGAAGAGGACTTTAGATCCAAATATATCAGTGCTTGAAAATAAACATCTCACTGCAATTTTGTATTCTAGGGAAAGCTCTCCTATTTCATCTTTCTTTATTCTCATGCTGGGAATTAATGAAATATCCAGGAAAACTCTTGCATTTCAAATACAAGTCTCACACCTTCCACTTTCCAAAAAAAAAAAAAAAACACTCTTCCAACAATTAAAATCAAGAAGTCAGCTCAAGCCAAATTGAAGAGCGCATCTTATTTTGTTTCTGAATTTATTGGCAAAAAATCAAATCCTTCCATTTAAAGCTTAATTCTGCTTTTGTATCAGCATTATTCTGGGAAGAGAGAGAGAGTGCTTGGAAATGAGAATTTTGTTAACCAGCCCGTGCTACTGGGAAATCATCCCTTCTGCACAGCCAGAGCAGCACGCTGACACTGAGAAAACTTCCTACGTTAGATATTAGAAAATGAACCTCGTGTATGTACCAGATATCTGGTGAACGTGCGTCGTTTCGCTTCTTTTCTTGAATTTTTCAACTCCTCTATCAGAGATGCCATTCACTTTTCAGCTAAATATTTAATTCAGGAGAAAAGGATTCTTTTTTTTGCTAAATATCTGTCACTACCTCCTATCAGCAGTAATTAAAGTCGTATGATGCAGCCTTCAGCATCACAGGTGATGAGCAGATCGTGGCTGCTGTTGATGGGTAACAAATTCTTTCTGGGAAGGAGCTGACAGTCACTGTGCTGATAGAAACCACCACCAACTCCTGGATCCTCCCAGGACAGAGAGGCCACGGGGATCCACCAGCACGATGCTCCCATCTGCATCAGCAGGAGACAACAGTGCTGGGGCTGGCAATGCACTCGCACCCTCAGGGCACCTCTTTCTCCAGCCCCAACCTCTTTCACCCAGTGCTGAGCCCAGAAAATCTGGGTTTTTTTCTTGCTTAAAGATCCTCTGACCTTCCTGTTCCACCTTGCTGACCTCCCACTCCAACCACCTCATGCATCCCCATCCAACCCAACCACCTCCTGACGCCGTGGTCCTTATCCCGTCACTCTGACTCTGTATTGGGAAGGTATTTTTCCGACCCTATTCAGTAAAGGAGCTCCATTGCCTTGGATATCCGTGCAAAGGAGAAGTTGGACGTGACACCTACATATTTCATCACAGTTCTGCCCACTCTTTTCCAACAAGTCCCAACTGTGTCCCAGTGATGCCATAATATCCAAGGAAAAATTACACCCAAAACTCCTTCTCTATTTTAGTAAAATGAAAACCTGAATGCAGCTCAGAAGTGCTGATGACTTGCTCCAATTCTGCTTCTGAGACTGAGACCCTCTCTGTTCTTCCTCAGAACCACGGAATCATTAAGGCTGGAAAGGCCACTAAGATCGTCGAGTCCAAGCACCAGCCCATCACCACCATACTGCTACACCATGTCACTCGGTGACACATCTACCCTTTGCTTGAGCACCTCCAGGGAGGGTGACTCCATCACCTCCCTGGGCAGCCTGTGCCAATACCACATCACTCTTGGAGAAGAAATCTTACCTAACATTCAGCCCTTCCCCTTCAGCTGAGCATCTCCTGCACTCTGGACCTTATCCTCACCCATATACTGCTCCAATCTGTAGCATAGATCTGCCTTAGATATGTGTCCTTCAGCAAGGAGGTAGAGGATCTTCATCTGCTTCTGATCTCAAATTATGTGAGATTCCCCATCCCCAGGAAACTCAGGGAAAAGGGCTGAAGTGGCATCCCCAGATCACCCTGTGACCCAGTACAAGTTCAATACAGCCACACTGCAGCCAAGAAAGCAGCTGAAGGAGACTGGAAATCTACTAGTTACCTTTCCTTCACTCTGCACCATGCACCCGTAGTTGTGCACGTGCACCAAACACCCTTACACCCACAGACAGGAGGGCACAACCACACAACACGAACCTCTGCCCGTTGCTGTCAATGACCCCAGCACTAAAGCACAAGGCAGAGCATCGAGATCAGGCAGTGGAAGCGATGGTTCTCATTTTCATTCCAATTTAGTTCAGCATCCTCAAGAAGCAAAGCCACGCACAGGCACTGATAGTGGATTTCATACAAAGTAATCAGAACGCAATAATATTCTCCCCAGTAAACGTCCTGGCAAAAGCCTGGGAGATGTTGACATTATTTGCATCTTTATTGTTCCTGAGCAGTAGAGCAATGATGTTGCCGTGTTTTGACTAAATAGACGAAGAGAGATGTTTTGTTGCTTCCTTGAGTGTGGAAAGATTAAGCCCAATTACACATTCGCTCCATCTCCCCCTGTTCACACATACAGATGCCTCCGTTGCCGAAATTGCAGATCCGCCCCACAATTTATTTAAGGCAGGCGTTAACGGAGAGCGAACATCATCTGCGTGAAATGGAGGGGAATGCCACCCATCAGGCTGGATTATAATGATTTCTGGTAGATGAGTGGAGAGCGGGGATGCACGGGAGGTTCACAGCTTCCCAGGAGCAGCATCTCTGGGGGGGACACGGCAACAACTGGGGCTGGCACCCAGACACGGACGAGCCTCCATCGCCACATCTGCTGCCTTCTAGCCTAGGGGGAACCACAGTGGTTCAACCCTAAAGGGCAGACCAAATTCCCTCTAAAACTATGTCGAGCTTTGCAAAGCAGATGCCGTCCTTCCTTCCCCCTTTTTCTGCTGTTCATGTCCTCAGACAACCCAGACCTCTGCCAGGGAGAAAATTACAACGTTGCTTTGGCTGTCAGGCTGCTGGCTTGGCATCAGCAAGTGACCAGAGGAGGAAAAGGAGGAACAGGGAGGGGAAGGGGAAGGCGAGCAAAGGCTCTTGCAGTAAAATGAGCACAGCTGGTGATGCAAAATAGGGGTGGCAAGGGGCCAGCACGAAGGATGGATTCTGCTCTCTGGCTTTCCCATCTGGAGCTGGGAAAGAAGGAGCCATTGCTTGAGGGTCTGGATGAGAGAATATAAGTCCAGGTGGGGAGGCTGACCAAAGGCAGCCCACACCGACCAGAAGAAGGTGGCACCTGGACCTTGACAGCTTCCTAAGAGCATTATCCATCCTTTGCCATTTAGGTTTGAAGGTTCTGGGCAATGAAGATGGCAGAGCTCTGTCCCACTGCTTTCCAGGTAATTTCCAGTCTTCCAACCCACTAGGAAAGGGGGTTTGCTAAGGTTTAAGCTTTAAAACATGGCAACAGCTGCTCCTTTCCCACATTTGGTCTTCTCCATCCATCGTTTGCCCACATAGGTTTCTCTTCATCCCTCTGTCTCTTCCAGAAGTCCCCAACCTACAGGTTCCCCAGGGGATTTCTAGGGGTCCAAACAAGGTGCCCAAGAAAAGTAGGTTCAGGTAGGATGGCTTTACGGGTTTGCCCTGTTATTGTAATACATAAGATCTGGCTTCACAAAGAAAAAACACTGAAAACTTCAGGCATGGTTTACTCCTTAACTTTTTTCATACACCTCAAAAAGGCAGAAACTTCAGCAGAACTTCCTAATTCCGTTGCGGGGTCCAACTGCACCCACTTGTCTGTAGACAGGCTCACCTTCTCCATATCCCTCAGGTATCAGCTTGGCTTCTCTCCCTTCTTCTGCCATCGTGGTACCCAAGGGAGATAGGAAATAGAAGGAAATTGGAGAATATTCCCCATGATAGTTCCTGCAGCACTTGGTCCTGTCTAAGCTGCACCCTATCCCTTTTTGAACATCCTGCAGGACAAGAAGAACCTTCATTTTCTCAGGGTGGGAGGCAGCTTTGTCTGCTGTGGGCAATGACATCCACCCTTTGCCCCACCCTGGGATGAGGAGCCAAGGGCAGTTATGGGTGGTTAATGGCTCCCTGGGCAGCTTGGCAACACGCTGCCAGCTTTACTTCATTTCTCACTCTCCAGCCTGGAGGAAATGAGCTGTCACCAGCTAACATGTCCTTTCCTCACATTTTCTGCAATTCCAGTAACAACTGGAGCAGATGGGGTTGGTTTTGGTTTTCCCAAGAAAAGAGAGTCTGTTAAACCCTCCCAGCTGCGGTCACATCCGCAGCTCAGTGAATGATCTGATTTTCCATAAAGGCAGAAGAAAGATGGAAACGCAGTAAGAAGGAAGCACAGAAGTGAGCAGCAGCTCTAGTTCCCAATCATATCATCCTCTCCACAATGAAAAATGACAGCTGGGTGATGTTTATGGGATGGCTTTGGCCTTGGGTCCTCCAAGGACCTCCATCCATTGAGCAGCGTGTTCCCACGCAGGGGAGGAACCAGCCCTAGGCATGAAGCTGGCGAGGAGCCTGGAAGGGTGATGGCTTGATACAGCCCAGCTGGGATGAGGGAAATGAAATAAATCCTCCCACAGCAGAGGGGCAAGTCTGGGAGAGGGATGTGCTGCTCTGTAATCATAGAATCATCAGGTTGGAAATGACCTCTAAGATCATCAAGCCCAACCACTGACCCATCCCCATGGCCCAATGAGCCACATCCCTGTAACTCACCCTGCAGGATGGCAGAAGTTAAAGAAACGATGAGAAATCCAATTTTCTGAACGAGGAGCAAATGGGAATTGAAGGAGAGGCAGCTCTGGGGTGCTTTGGCCATGGGGTGCAGCATCTCTGGGGTTAATGGTACCTGGAAGTTTTCTTCCCCCATGTCACTCCTCGAATGATCGTTGCCACCTGTGCATGGGAAATCAGCCTTCAGCAATGAGCACTGCATTTTCTGCTGCCACCACCAAGGATTCAGGAAAGCTTTCAAACAGCACATTTTTGTCATTAGCCACCAAAAAAAGAAAGGTTAGTTGCTTCTCTCCCCAGGTTGCCACTGTTTGAAGGCTGCACACGGAAGCAGCAGGCACAAAGCCACTTTCCACGGCAGCTGCTTTCAAGTGCTGCTGAAGCTCAGAGGAAAATGGGGAATGAGACCCACTAATTACCCTGACAGCTAAGCCAAAGCCCTCTACAACCCTGCTTAGCAAGGATGCTTTTGTCACTCTTCTCAGGTGAAGCTCACAGCCAGGGTAGGAGCCAGCACCAGACCTGTGCAGTTTCAACCTGATTTTGAAGAAAACAAGTGCAGCAGCAGGGCTTTTCACCTCTGCCTCACCATTGGACCTCACCCACCGGTGACTTGTTAAACATCCAACCCATTTGACCCAGGGTTCAGCCACATGGTGCTGCCCATGAGGCTTCTGAGCATGCAAAGTCCAAGCATAACATTGCTCCTCCCTGGAGCAGGAGTCTTGTGCTTGTAGACTGTGATGCCACTGACACAGCTGTTGCTGAATCTCAGCATCTCTAAGGACTGAGAGATGTTGGTACCTTCAAGAAGCAAGAAAAATAACTTTATCCCCATCACTATTTCCCCAGCAGGGAAACTGAGTCACTGGCAGGGGAAATGGGTTGCCTGGAGGCAGAAAGGCCAGGGGCAATGCTGGCAGATCATTAATTTATCTGAACTCTCCTGGGACTCATACAGGTGAGAAGAGCCTTGTTGCCTCTCACCCAGGGTAGAGGGATGGATGTCCTCTCCAGACCAGACCCTACTATCAATCACAAGCTTTCTCTGAGCCGTTTCTCCTCCAGACTCCCTCTGCTTTTACCAGTTCCCTGTTAGCTCTGACTTGCCTTTTCTTCCCTGTGAACCATTTTCAGTCCTAACTGGGTTTGCACATTTGACCTGTTCTCCCAAAGGTGCCGATCTCAGTGGCAAAACCAAAGCCAGACGTGTTTACCTACCTTTAATATCAGGGCTTTCAACGGTTGCCCAACTCCAGCCACTTGGTTTGAGAGATGCATTTGGATTCACACCTCCTTGACTCACCGGAGACAGGAAAAGCAACCACTAACCCATGGTCCTGGGTGAAGACATCCTACAGGAAAGCCCTCCCCATGCATTATAGCTTACCTTTTTCTGGTTCCCTGAGAGACACAGCAATAGGAGAACTCACACTGCTTTAACCCCATTGGAATGTGGCACAATCACATCCGTGCCCACCAGGCACTGCTGTATCACAGCAGGAATCGGTGGGACTTGGGTTCATCAGGAAAATCATGACCCACTTCTTTCTGACCAAAGCTGGTCAGATTTTTTACAAAATCTGTTACAAAGATTTTCTTCTAATTGGCTTTCAGTACAATGCCATCCAAAATCCATTGGGTACCCAGGAAAAAGGACCCTGAAGCCCTGGGCTCTTGCTGGATTCGACTATCAAGCACATTGCCCCAGAGGACAGACCCTGCTCGGGTCTCTAAAACCAGTCCCACTTATCACCAAAAAGTTTAGAAAATCCTTCCCTGCTGCAACACAGCTTAAATGGCAGCGTTTCTGCTCTTCTCCATGGCATCAGGGATGGTGATTGTGGGGTAGGGGGCAAGAAAAGCTCTGTGATTAAGTGATTGAGCTGAAGAAAAGCGTTTCTTGGACCTATCTGAAAGGTATACTTTTCAATTTTTCTCTGGCAAACCGAACAAAATAAGCCCATTTTGTTTACTGGGGAACTTATTTCCATTTGAAATAAATACTTTTGTCTTCTAAGATGAAGTGAAGGAAGAGAAATATTGTTTCAAAGGGAGATATTAAGCTGTTTGGGAGGAAAAAAGAAAAAAAGTAAATTGAAGCTTTTCTTTTCAAAATTGTCTGTTTTGGTTATTTGGACCCAAACAATGAACCAAGCTTGATATAAAACCCCATCATGACCTGAAAGTATTTATTCCAGTGTAAAAAGTTCCAGGTGAAAATGTTTCCCTGCCTCCAGCAACGATGGTTTCGGGAGCAGAATGAGGATTGAAAGCTTGGGCCACACAGTTTAATCCACTCCCCCAAACCCAGCCAAATCCGCTTTGAGCACAGCTGGGAGGAGGAGGAGGGGGCAGGCAGCAGCCTTGAAGGCTCTGGCATCCACTTGGCTTGAAAATGAGAAAGAAAGCAGCGTAAGACCACAGTTAGATCCTGAGCGGCACAGACCTTTCCAAAAATGAAAGACAGCAAAGGGAATTAATGGGCATAAATGCAACCCAGTAATTAATTGATAAATGGCATTAGAGAGATTTCTAAAGAGGAAGAGTCCAACGTGACTTATCTTCCCAGAGGCAGGAGACAATTTCTCCCTCCTTTCACCTTGCAGATAAGGACGGAGAGCAGGGATCTTTTCGTTCTGAAGCGTAAGAGGAATCTGGAAGTCGAAGACAAAAGAGAAAGGAGAGAGCCCTGTGCGATGGGAGGGAGGAACGCAGTGAGCTGTTGGTATTGACCGAGCTGCTGAGGCTGGAGGGGAGCAGCACGCAATTATTCACCACCAAATAATTCCTCTTGCGAGGGTGGGAGCAAAGAGGGAGCAGGGGCAAAGAGAGTTGTGCTGCAAAGGCAACAGGATTACTCCTTGTAGAGTAGCAGAGGGGCTGGGGACTGGTTGGGTTCACATCTTTCTGCACTGATCCCTGTCCTTCTCCACTAGGCAATGGGGCGGTGGGGTGATGGGGAGCACTTTGATGGGGACTCTGTCCAGCAGTTGTGGTACCCCAGCCCTCAAGCTCATGCATTGCTCCCCTTGGCCAAGGTAAGGCCAGATGTGGATCTCCATCCCCTCCCCTAGCTGCCTCCACCTCTGTAAGGTCCCATCTGTCCTCCACGAGCCCCCTCCCAGCTAACCTGCAGTGCCCACCACCCCAAGACACCCTGCAGGCAGCTACGTCACCGCAGCTCCCAGCAGTGCAGTGAGGATATTTTCAAGGCTGAATAAGCCTGAAAATTGAGATGCTTCCCTCCTCCCCTGCTAGACACATTATGAACAATATATTGAATCCCGAGGCAGGATTAGCTGATAGATGGAAACACATAAATTTCAGTGCCTAAGTGTAGGTGTCTGTGCTCGTACAGCCTCAGCCAATGGAGACCAAAGGCTCTCTTCAGTTGCCTGAACTTGGGCACGAGAGATGCCCAAGGGTACAGAAGACATCTGCAGAGCTCAGGAGCCACCCAGCATAGGTGAGACAAAATTTGGGCAGAGAAGCAGAAGAAAAGGAAACATGCTTGCTCACCCTTGCTTTGGGAGCAGGAGGAATGGTGACGCCAGTTCATATGGGTCAGCAGGGAATGGACAAGAGCCAAACTTTAGGGACATGGTTTAGTGGTGGGGATGGTGGGGATGGGTTGGTGGTTGGACTTGATGACCTTAGAAGTCTTTTCCGACCCTAACGATTCTGATCTCACTGGTGATGGTGAGTTAAGGTCTCTGACTGGAAAACCCTAAAGTATTTATCTGACACCCTGGCCCTTTCCAGAGCAGTTCCTCAGTCTCCAGGCCCACTGGGGAGCAGGCAGAGCTCCGCAGTTATTCATTCTTGTCATGAAAATAGGTGCAATCTCCAGCCAACGCACCAAGCCAATTCAGCAAAAACTTCCACAATTGCCCTGAGCTGAATCAATAGCCCCCCAGCATCATTGCTGGAACAGGTCACCCGCTTATCAAGGGAGAGCTGAAATCATTTACAAGATGCTTGTGGTTTCTCTGTCCTTGTGATGGCTTCCCTGACCTCTGTCCAAAGCAGAGACGTGTCATTTAGATTCTATGAAAACAAAGCCTTCCATTAAAGGTGCACATACGCACGCACGGGGAGAGAAGGAAGGAAGAGAAAAGAAGGAGGGAGCTGGGTGTCCTCGAGGTCATGCAATCTAACAAATCACAGAGAAGCCATTAACACCAGGAAATGACAGGAGGGAAAACAAGGCAGAATGTTAAGCGCCCGGTGCTACCAAATCCATCAGCTGCCCCCGTGATTCTGATGGTGTCGGGGCAGCGTGTAATCATCGAAATTGGCATTCTGCTGCAAATCATCCCTCTCCTGCTTTCAGCCCAGGCTGTTTTGCTGGTCATTAGGGATCAAGGAGAAAGCATGGAGTCCACCCATCATCAGTCCTTGCACAATGTCTACTCAGTCCTCCTTTCATCCAGAGAGCAAACAAGCAGGATGGGGCTTTGGGCAACCTGGTCTGGTGGGAGGTGTCCTTGCCCATAGCAGGGGGATTGGAAAAAGATGATCTCTAAGGCCCCTTCCAACCTGAACCATTCTATGATTCTAAATACAGGAACTCCCCTGTGAGCTTGAAGGAGGGGAAATAGCTGGGAGAGAGGCTCCAGAGTCATAAGACCTCAACCATGATGTCATTTTGGAGGTTGGTGGTGGCAAAGCTTGCAGTGTGCTAGGTCCTCGAGGCCTCAGGGCAGAGTCAAGGCAGATCTGTAATGGCAACAAAGTGAACTGTTGCCATCAGAGCTGGAACAGCCTCACCTCAGCAGGTGGTGTAACCATGAATATTGACATCAAGCTGTCCTCGGGGCTGAAAGGGGCCCCAGGGAGTCCTACAAGGAGGGGCTGGGTCTTAGCGTGAAGCTACTGCGTCCAGCACAGCCCAGGTTTTATAAGATCTGTGTTAAAGCTGGCTGTGATGTTGGAATTGACCAGACACAAAGTGCAGTCAGCCCCAGAATTCTTATGGAAATGAAAAGAGAAAAGGCTCTGAGCCTTATGGAACTCAATGGATGGACTCTCCAACCAGCACCTATGGGATTCTTGAGAAAGGATGAAATCCTCATTCTGCAAACCCAGGTATGCCCTTGTCCCATCCTGAGAGGCACGGAGCCCCAAGGCACCCCACGGTCACCCCCTGGCTCTCAGGGAGGGACCAACATCACAACCTCTACCTGAAACACCTCCAAGGTGCAGGTTAGCCAGGTCCAAGTAGCAGAGTCCAGACCAAGTGTGATGCTACTGACATTTCACAAATAAAGCCCAGTAGGTACCAAAGATGTTTTTACACCAGACTTTTGTCTGAAAAGTGGTGGAGATGGAGCACTTGGCTGATGGGCATCCGAAAGGGCAAGCATGCTGCTTTCGGTTGTGTTCCCCCATCCTCAAGTCAAGCCATAAGATATTCCCAGTGTGCTGCAGGATATCTGAGAGGGACAGCATCACCAGGATGTTTGGGATAACCTTGTGCCAGCTCTGTAAGCCCTGGGGAAGATCCCAGCCTCCTACTGGGAGTACAGCAGAGCTCAATTTGGCTGCGCTCAAGGGCCAGTTCTCTAACAGGACAGATCAGAAAAGCCATTTCCCATACCAGAAAACAACGTGGATTTTTTTGGGGGGGGGAAGTTAAATGGAGAATATTCTCCAACCAATTGTTTTGTGGGTTTTTTGAAATGATTGTGCATGTCACTCAATGCCAAGGATTTCAAAGTGCGTCATTGCTGATTTTCTTTTGTCATTAACTGCCAGGTTTGGGAGGTGGATCGGAGCTGAGCTGGAGGAAGATCGGAGGCAAGGCTGACTTGATTAAGACCGTGTTTTGAAACCTTTCTGCATCTTGTTTAAATTGATTTTCTTCTGCTTCTGTTCTAAAAGTGGAAGAGAAAAAAAAAAAGCTCCTTCCATCCAAGGGAACATCAAAGGGTACAGAGTTATTTTCACTGCTGGTACAAAAACGAAAAGCACCCCAACCCCAAGCTGCGTGAGTGATGCTAATAAAGTGCCCAACAACAGAGCCCCACGGAGATGGACGTTAATACCTCGATTCAGCCCTGAGAAGCCTGCAATACAAAAGCCTCACATGTGCAAAATCCTCCAAGGAAACTCTCTGCTGAGCAGACAGTGTGGTGGAAAAATCGTGCCAAGAACCATTTGAAACTCAGAGGATGACTAAACTTGGTCTTGCAGTCATTTTCTTTCTGGAAAGGGCAGGCTGGGGGAGAAAACCCAATAAATGAAGCAGGAGGAAAACTGTTTGAAAAACCTAGCTGTTATTTTTGATGCCCAGGAGAAAATCAAGCTGATTATCCCAAGTGTGGCTTCGTTTTGGATTCACTAAGCAGAGCCAGCAGAATGGCTTGGCAGGTTGGACCTGGCCCTTGAGCATCTTGAGGACTATTCAGTGCTCGATAGTGGCTTCATTCCAACGGAGGCCAGGTGCCTCCCATTGTATGTTCCCTGGATAACACCTCTACTTGCTGTCCTGCATGTGTTTGACCTGCTGCATGTTTTATACCTATGGCTGAAGACCTCTGAGCAGCAGGAAGAGCCTTGGTGAGGAGCTGGAGACCCTCTGTGCCAGCACGTCCCTGGCAGGTGCTGCGTAGCACAGGGTGAGGTCCTGCAGCAGAACAAATCATGTTAGAAGAATTTTGCTATAAAACCAGAGGGGTGAATACACACCTTTCTAGAAAATCAGTTGAGTTTATCCAACTGGGACTGGAGACGTGGCTATTTATAAAGGTCATCCATCATTTATAAAGGTGCTAAGATTTTCCTGTTCCTTATATACCACTGATTGCATGGATGACTGGCTGCTTGTGATGGAACTGGATGTTGGCACCAGAGGACTCCTCACCCAGACATTTAGAGGTACCTCTTAGATCAGTCCTTTTGCATCAATGTTATCTAAGATGACTTAAGGACTCCCTGTCTTCACCCATTCTCTACCAATCACAGCCAGAAGGTTCAAGAAGGGACCATCCTTAGCTGAAGAGACAAAGTAGGACATCCAAGAACTGACCACCCTTGGTTGAAGAGATGAAGTAGAAGGCTCAAGAAGGGACCATCCATGGTTGAAGAAATTGATTCCTTTCCAACCTAGTCCCAAAAGCTGTGTCTGTGCTGGTGAACTGAACAGCAGGTTGAACTCATGCTGCTGAACTGTCAGCACCTCCTGGCACACACTGGGCCTTATCACAGCCCCATGTAACTCATGCACGGGTCAGTCACTTGCACGGCCCATGAATCATCCCAGCAGCCAGTCTGCTGATGGCCACTTCGTTCTGCAGGTAGGAGAATTTAATAACACAAATGAAGATTGCTCTGGGCTGTTGGCCTCAGAACCTCCAGAACATTCCCAAACACATTTAATCTACAAGCACGGACACGACCGAAGCCCCTCGCACTGCAGAGCTCAGGGATCACAACGTGCACAAAGTGCCTCATTCACTGGAGGCTGCTTCGGACAGAAACAGCTGCTTTTTTCTTACCTTCTTTCTTTCCTTCTTACCTTCTTTCTTTCCGTCTTTCTTTCCTTCTTTCCTTCTCTTTCCTTCCTTTCTTCTTTTTTCCTTCCTTTCTTTCTTCCTTTCTTCCTTTCCTTTTTTTCTTTCTTTCCTTTTTCTTCCTTCCTTCCTTCTTTCCTTTCTTCCTTTCTTTTTTTCCTTTCTTTCTTTCCTTTCCTTTTTCTTTCATCCTTTCCTTTTTCTTCCTTTCTTTCTTTTTTCCTTTCTTTCTTTCCTTTCCTTTTTCCTTCCTTTCCTTTCCTTCCTTCCTTTATATAAACCCAACAAAGACAGTGTAATCCCTCAGGACTTCTTTTTGACAGTTTGCTTTATCTCAGCTGAGCACCTGGGGCCCAAATGGGCCCCCTACGTGCAGTGACACCCAGGTGCAGCCCTCCCCTCTCTCAAACCATGGGGGATGGCAGAAGCAGTTTCTGGGCACCCATGCCCCATCACCATAAAGCCACAGGATAGCGTTTCTCTTTAGCTCCAATCTTGCACTGCTTCTTCATTTATTTCTCTGAGAAATGACTTAAAACTGAAAGGAAAGCCAGCGAGGGGGAAAAGCATCCTGCTTTGGCACTGCTGACACAGGAGTGCTCCGTCTCTGAGCTCGCTTTGTACTTCACAGTGCTGGGACTTGAAAGACACTTCTTTAAGAAACACTTGGAAATTAGAGAGATAAGGCATCAGCTTTAGTCAACACTTCAGTGACAGCACTCAACAGGACCCCAGTCTTTAGCGTGTGCGTGCGTGTATAATACTATAAATTTCTCTCTGTATATGCAGAAATGTTGACGCAGTGAATTAAAACCAAGCTGTGCTCCACGCTTTCCCTTTTAATGGGACCATTCTTAGCTCCAAGGAGAGAGCTATCAGCCCCCTGAATGGCAGGAACGGGTGGAGGGAGCAATGGTCTTCTGCCAAAGACAAATAAAGTGAAAGGAAAGAAAAGGCACTGGAAAATGATGAATGGTTCAACTTGCTCAGCTGCAGGAGCCTCTTCATTAACCGCCTCACTGCTTTTTTTCTTCCCCTTTTTCTTTTTTTTCCCTTTGGCTCTGTGCATGTGCCTGCAGCTCTGTGTGTCCACGAGCACACTGTCTGCTTGTGGCTGCCCAGTCCCACTTTGAGTCCCTGTCCCCCTCATCTCCCCCACTCCAGGATGCAGCATTAAATGAGAAAAACAAAAGGAAGATGCTTTTATGTTAGCAATGCCACCCTGTGCTGCATCCCAGGGGACAGGGACAAGATACACACTGCAAAGGGAGCACCTTGGAATTCAACCTTCAGCCAAGGAGGACACTTCTTGTCCCCATGGTGTTCTCCAGAAAAGTCCCCCAATTTCTGCAGGTCACTGGGAGCCTTTTGAACACAGGAGACTCTCCTCTGCTCCTCTGGTGCAGATGGCTGCATCTCACAAATAAGGGAAACTGAGGCACAGAGAGATGTAATGACTTGCCCAAAGGCAAGATCTTCATCTTCATCACAGGTGTGGTGGGCCAGAGGACCTAACCCAGTCCCCATGTCCTGGCTAGGTCTGCCTGTGTCCATCAGGGCTGCCATGAGAGAGATGAAGCCAGCTGTAGCCTTCCCTCCACCTTGAGATCTTTCCCTATGATGTCACATCTCCTTGGCCACCTCCAGGAGCAGAACAGCCCTAAATGAGCCCTACCAGTTCAGCAGGACCTTTCTCCCAGGCTCAGGCTGTGCTTGTCATATCAGCAGGGACTCCAGAAGTCCTGGCAAGAATGCTCATGGAGACGGCATCCAGTAAGGGAAGAGCAGGGAAAGAGGCACCACTGGAGATGGCTGACCCAAGGTAACCCAGCTCAGCTTCTCCATCATTTCGTCTGCACAAGACCTGTAGCATCTCAGTGCAGGAGGAAGAAGACAACCCATAATCAGACCAAAATCTGCAGAAAACATTTGTGCTACTGGTAGGAAGATGCAAAAAAGATGCTCCCTGGGTTCTCCATCACTGGAAGGCTGAAGAATATAAGGGCAATTATATGGATCAAAGAGCTGACTCTAGATTTCATCAGGGATCAGGCTAAAATCTGAAAGCAGCTGGGCTTTGCTCCACCTGTCTTCTGGCTGCTGTTGGAAATCAAACATCAGATGAGGTGAGCCCATCGGGTGGGCCCATACTGTCTTCCACTGTGCTGCTGGAAATAAGAACGTCATTGTTCCCTGCAGCAAGTGCAGTGTAAAGCTGTTGAATTTGATGGAGATACTTTCTCCTGAGCAAACCAGCAGGTTTTGTGTTTGCCATTTCAATCTTGCAATATTGCAAGCTGTCCCACGTGGTGAGTACAAGTACCAGTGGATAAATGGTAAAAAGTGCAAAGGGACTGCCTGGGCCACCAGCAAAGCACTACTCTGAGCCTCCCAGCCTCAGCCCTGGCTCAGGTGCTCCCTGGCGGTGGGGAAGTTCAGCACATTTCCATAACCACAGTCCCAGGTCTCCCTGGTGGGGAAACAGCGAGGCTCGACCTCTCAGGAGATGAAGTGCTTGGGGAAATTTGTCCCAAGAGACATCCAAGCCAATGGTAAAAATTGCAGTTGGACTAAAGCCAGCGTGCTGGTCTGCACCTCAAAGTGCATGCGGGGCCAGATGTGACATTTGAGTTGGATGTGGCACTTGGGGACATGGCTCAGTGGGCATGGTGGTGATGGATTTGTGGTTGGATTTGATGGTCTTAGAGCTCTTTTCCAACCTTAATGACTCTACAACTCTACGACAATCCAGCAGAAAAGCTGGGACAAGCCTCAGAAGCATCAAAGGGATGAAGGTAAAAGTGGTTTGATCCTCTGTCCCAAACTGAGCCCGCCAAACCTGTGAGAAACTCACAGACATTTAGACAGCAAATAGAACCATGATCTCAGTGCTCCTGGTTTCGGTTAAATGACTGAGCCAGGACCACCATGGTGGGAGCCTTCCTCTTCCTCTTCCCCCTTCCCCTTCAGATGCTGTTTGGGCAAAGCTTCATTAGCTAACGAGGTCTCTGTCATGCTGAGGAAGTGGTACAAAGAAGAGCTGTGGTTTTTGGACCTCTGCTGCCATTTTCCAAAGGCACCCAAACTCACAGCAGACCTTTTTACTAAGGGGAAAGCTTCACTTGGATGAACTTCAATCTCAACGAGACATCAGAGGCAGCTGATGCCCAGCACATGCTTGTAAAGGGATCGCAGATGATGGGGTTGGGAGGAGAGAACAAGGAGGAAATCTGCACTTGACTCTCATCTCTAGAATATCCCAGGAGCGATTCAGAGGTTAGGCTGAACGCAGGCTTTTCTGGTTATCTGCTGCCACCTAGTGTCATCCAAACGCCCCCAAACCCTCCCTGGATTCATGAATTTCTCTAAGCAGGGCTCAAGCCCCGTCTGTTCCATGGACCACAAGTCACATCTTAGATTTACAGCCCCTTTGTGTGATTCTGCACCAGTCTGCCTCAAGAAAAAGCCACTGGTGCCTGCTAAGACATTTCCCAGGGAGACAAATGATTTTTGAGAAGAGCAAAAACACCATGGTTGAGCACTTACCATGCTGCTGAGCAGAGCCCTATGCCAGCACAACTTTGTAGGATTCCTGAGATCAGAAATTGAAGTTTCTATCAATTCCTTTCTAGCCTGAAAAATTCAAATTTAGTCCCAAATGTTCACATCCCAGCTCTGCACTGCTGGTGAACTTTGGTCAGCTGTAGAGGGTGATTTCCCCATTGCTCCCCATTGGCAACAGGAGACAAGGGGAGTGTGATGGCCAGGTGGGTAGCATTAATGGGCAAGAATCCAAAACAAGGAACATTGCACCAGCTTGATGGGATCACAAAGTGCCCACCCCAAAATAAAGTGGTTTTTTGTCACTAGCATTGACATCGCTCACTTTGTCTTTAAGCTAGATAGTCCAAGTCATTCAGAAAATGTTTTCCAGCCTCTTCCTCATTTCAGTGACTTCTCCAAACGTGCTCCAGCTGTTTAACCCTCTGCTAGCACCTACATCAGACAGCAGAAGGAAAGGTAGAGCAGCATCCAGCAGCTCTGTAGGCTCTCTGAAGTCTGACCGTGACATTCCTGGAACATCACAGAAACGAATGGGACCCTGTGCAGGTTTAGGGACCTGTTCTTTTGTTCTGTCCTCTAGAGGACAGCTGGAAATGATCTCAGGGTGTCCCTTTTAAAGTAAATGATGCTGTGATGCTGTGTCTGGTTATCAGAGTAACAGGAGCTGCTGGATCCTACATCCTGCCTGGATATCCACCCACTAAGAAAGACGTGGAGGCACTGGAGATGCTTCAGACAAGACCTATAAGCATGACCAAACACTTCAAAATTTAAAAAAAAAAATAAAAATCGTGAGAGTAACGACAGCTTAGGTTAAGGTGGACTTAACCACAGCCTGCAGTTAGCAGCCCATTTCGTAATACTGGGAATAATGAAATAACCAGAACAGTTTCCTGAGGGTTCCCCCTGTGCCTACACCATGAGCAACCCTGACATTGGTTGGGCACGTCTAAAAAGTTTAGTCCTAAGTCTGATGGGATCTGACCCTAGTCCTAGGTCTGATGGGATCCAATCCAACACACCATTGGACTCAATGATCCTAGGTTTAAGGGCCAACAGAGGGGCCCCAGGGATGTCTGTTTGCCTTGGTGTGGTGGGAGAACCAGAGTTCTTTGTGTCGAGAGGATCAAACTTCTGGGCAAGAAAACAGCCAGAGGAGGCAGGGAGACGTTGTACAAAGCCATTGTTCTCATTTCAGACCCTGACAGAGCCGCTTGTCAAGTCATAGGAAAGTGGCACGGTATCGTACTGTGCAGGTCAACAGCACCTTTCGTCTGAGGATTGTAAAGCCCTTTCAAGACATCAGTTTGTTAAACCTCACAACACCCCTGTGAGGTAGGTATTACCCCCCATTTTACAGACGGGGGGAACTGAGGCACAGAGAAACGCAATGGCCAAGGCCCTTGGGCAAGCCAATGACACAGGCAGGAGGTCGTCCCACTCTTGTTCCTGGCTTGTGGCTCTTTCCCACTTTGGACAGCAGAGTGATAGCAGCTCACAAACCACTTCTGGGCTTGCCCCACGAGTGGGGAAAATGCAATGTTTTTGGAGGGCTCCTGAGCCCCCTGAAAGCACCCTGGTAACCAGCTGCCACCAGCACTGCAGACATTCAGCTGTTTCCCAGATGGCTTCTCCTTCCAGGTACGGCCCCAGGATTGTCACTGCTTTTGCTTGTGCAATCAGGCAGGAGGCCAGGAGGAGCCTGAGAACTTGGATCCTTCGTGGATATGTCCCAGCGCTGTATGGCACAGTCCAAACAGGCAACCATTATTGTCTGGTGGCAAATGTCTCCCCGGAGACAATGCCCAGCATTGAACTCTGGTGGCAGTGGGTGGTGGGGGATCTCACCAGGCCTGGAGGAGAAGGAGGAGGTAGCTAGAAGGATATCACACAGCTTTTGCTGCTGCTGTCGTCAGCATCATTCATCAGTGTTGGATGTCCCCTTGACCCCAAGTCACCCCAACCCATGTGCAATGTCAATAAGAAATCAAAGCTGGGGAGTAAACTGGCAAGGAAGCGATGGCAAGAGCTGTGCTGGAGTTTCCATCATGGTAACCCCACCACCAGCCCACTGCAACCTTAGTTATACGGTGGCACCAATTTCCCCTCTCCTCCCCCCACCACTACAGTTTTTGTGCTGAGTACTCATTCTGTCTTATAAAAATAGTCCTCTGGTATCAAAACAAAAAACAAAATGAGAGGAAAAGATCCCTGTCGCCAGCAGCAGTGCAAATCAGGAGAGCCAGCTCAGGAAGGATGGGCTTAAGGTGTCCTTGGTTTGTCACTTCTTCAAGGGGAAAGAGGTGGATTGGACTTTGATGGCTGGGACTGGCCTAGGGCAAGAAAAAGAGAAAGGAAACGTCTCATTAGAGTGCAGAGAGACCAAGCATCCACCACCTCCATCACAAGCATCCTTCCACATGTCAGGAAGGTCAGAGCAGCTGCTGTCTGTGAGACCAGAGGGGACCTGGGACTGTCCTGGTCACCCACATCCTTAAAATTACAATCCCATATTGTATCGCTTTGAGGTATTTTCCTTTGACATACCCTGAAAACATTGGCAGGAGACAGAGTCCACCAAAGCACATGGCGGCACCAGGCAGAAACCAGTGGTGATAACTGGGAGCCCACTGCTGCAGGAGAGATGTCCCCCAAGGGGTTCTCAGCTTCCCAAGAGCAACTAACATGGTTGTGCCCTAGCAGAGACATCACCAAGACAGCCATCATGATTTTTCAGGAGAACATGGCCAGGGACAGCAAGGACAAAACCACATTATCTGGGAGGGAGCCAAGCCTGGCTGCAGAGATGTGCCAAATCTTTCTGGTTTTGGACCAGAGAACAGGCTTATTAAACCATCTAAGAGAGACAATCTGTAGGGATTGAGTTACACTGAGACATTTTGGGGCATATTCAGCCTTCTTGCGGTGGCAGCTACAAAGGAAGAACCACCTAAAATAGTTTAAGAATGTCAAAGTAGTAATTAGACCATCTGGGGATGAGGGTCAACTTCAGTTCAGCATGGTGTCAGCACGGCTGGATAAGGCCCATGAGCCTGTCTATCAGGAGGGGATGCAAAAGCATCCACTGACCCCTTTTCAGAGGGTTTAGCATGAGTTGAAAGGATTTCCTCGCCAATACCACTGTAAAGGACTGAGGCTGAATCTCCCAGTTCCAAACTGGAAAGCTTAAGTCCTCCCTTTCCTTGAGCACAGGTGCCCAAGCCCTGCTATTGCTGGGGTACCTAGCAATATGTCCTATGCCCTGCTCATCTAAGAGCTTCTGGGAAGGGGGACATTCAATCCCCAGCCTGCTGGGTCCAAACCTAGTGCTTAAGCAGAGCAGTTGCCATGTTCCTGCACGGTGCCTGCGACTCACCTCTGAGGTGGCATCGGCCTGTAGGGAGGAAAGATGAAAGAGAGCATCACTGTCCGTCCCTCCACTCCCCCATCCCCCAGCAGGCCCCGTGCTCCAGGATGGGGAGGCACATGCACCCACCAAAATATGGCATCTCCCTTAATCCTTTAGGGCCTTACAGGACCCAAAATGTGAACCTTGGTCACCGTTGGCCAACCTTGGCCAAATCCTCCAACGTCTCTACAGGAGAAGGCATGGTCACAGACCCTGAGTGTCCATAGGTACTTTGCTCTGACTAATGCATGGGCAGGCTTTCTCCTGCACCACATAGGAGGTATGGGGTTGCTTGTAGGGTCAACATCTGGGTACACTCTTCAGTTGGAGTTGCTCCCCACATGGCAGGATTTGGGGTATCATCTAATTTTTTTCCTGTTTGTTGCTGTTGTCCCTAGATGCGTGGCACCAAAGACTATACAGGCCATTTTCCAGGTGCCCTCAAACCTGGTGGGCTTCAAACTACTCTGCAGCCCCAGCAACAGGCACAGACCCCAAACACACCAGCCATATTGGGGAGGACCATGAGAATCATAGAGTTACAGAATCATTGAACGGCTTGGGTTGAAAGGGACCTTAGGGATCATCTAGTTCCAACTTTGTCTGCCATGGGAAAGATGAAGGAACAAAAAGCAAACCAGAGCACACCAAGCTGACACTTGGGATGTTTCACAGAAACATGACCCAAGAGACTGTGTCTGCCTGCAGGGTCCCAGCTCTGGTGGGAAGTAGCTCAACTCCTCTCCCAACTTACTTGAATGGCCTCTTAGAGTGGCTCGTGGTGCTCGTACCCAAGGCCTTGAAGTTGGTAGGAGGGACCATGACCAGCAGGGTCTGTCCATGTGCAGGAGGCAGCTCTTTGGCCAGAATAGGACTTCCAGGCAGCGGCCGACGGGGCGGCTGGAGCTTTAGGCCTGCCTGGGATCACAAAACACATAGGGAGAGAAAAGACCCTTAGGGGAGCCTCCAAGTGACTTCCTACAACCCCCTCTCACCTTTTGCAGAGCTGAAATTATAGAATCACAGAGTATCCCAAGTTGGAAGGGACCCACAAGGATCATTGAGTCATTGTTGTATGCTTCAAAGCATACAACTTCCATAAAGTATCCCCAACATCTACCAAGCTTTCTTCGCTACTGCGACAGATTCATCTCTTAGGGTGGCACGACAGCTCCTTAACAGTGTCCACCCCAACAGGCAGCCAAACATTTGAGGAATTTTGGCAGGGAAGAACAGCCAGCCAACAAAACTCACCGACGGGGTCCTCACAGGGCTGCAGGGAAGAGGTTTCTTCGGAGGCGGTAGCTTTGCTTGGGAGATGGCCGTTTTGGTGGGGACCATGGGTGACTTGCTGGCTGGGGGAGGTGGCCTGGCGGGCTTGGGGTCCCTTGGGCGTGGAGGGATGGAGTGAGGATTGGGGCGAAGAGGGTGGACAATGTTGATGGGCTGGGAGCCAGGCTGGTGAGCGCAGGGTTTGGGGGGGAACGTAGCCCGCGTTGCCTGCAGGGATGAGAGAAGGAATAACTTCGGTGCATTTTCCTGGGTTCTTTTCTACTCTCACATCCTATGGCCATGTTCAAAACCGTTATTGCTCTTTCTTCCTAAATTCTGCCCCAGGTGACCCCAAGGCCACCAGAGATGCAGCATCCTCCAGGAGAAGTGTCTGCCTGCCTGGAGACCCAGTGCAAAGCCACCAGCGGGTCCGCAGGGCTCCTGCTTGGCTTTGCCATGGGGACGAGGCCAGGTCCCTGCAAGGTCTCCTAGCAGTCACTGAGGTCTTTTGGGGCAAGCAGAGCTCAAAAACAGCTCACTGTTATCAGGGGTGCATAACACTGACCAAGGGCTCACACCATAGACATAAGAGAAAACACCACAGAGCTGGCCTAGATGCTAGAAGAAGACATGATCACCCACAATTATTGGAAACAGAGAGGAAAATAAACCTAGAAGCTGGGTTATTACTTACTTTGTTAGCATGGCTGGAGGTGGAAATGTCCCGTAAGGTGAAAGCAGCTTTGGAATGGCCACCAGTTGCCTTTCGACCAAAGGCTTTGTTCCTGCCCAGGATCACAAACGTTAATCACAGAGGGCAAAATAAAGCAACTAGGTGGGCAGGGACAACAAGTCAATCTTGAGATAACGAGGATGTGGTGGCAATTTTGGAATCATTAGCCATGTGAAAACGTGCTTATCTGGCACTGGGGCTTTTTTCTCAAATGCTTGCAGGGGCTCTGAGGTATGTGTGTGTGCCAGTGCTGGGAGAGGAAATAACGAACATCCAAATTCCATGTTCATTTAGAGCCCTTCTCAGGCTGCTAGGAGCAGATGGCAAGGAGATCCTCAGTGCCACCTTCATCATCACTCTCCAGGGTCATCCAGTCCAACAGATCATTCCTGTCCTCCGCTCAGGAGAGGGCTGAGAGCCTCAGATTGTCCCCAGGAAGAGCTCTTCCTATCTCAGAGCAGGTCTCATACCGCTCTGAAGAAGATGTTGTGCTCCCCATATTCCCCCACCACCATTCCTGCTGGGCTGGCTGCTCTCAGTGGTAAGAAATGGTGTCAGAGTCTCACTGGGTCCCCAAAAAGGAAAGGATCTGGGACGTATCACCCACCTGTATGTCTCCTGGCTCCTCCTCCTTATCTCCTTGATCCACTTATTCAGCAGCGAGTTCTCCCGCCGGTACCAGAAGTAGATGCTCACCACCAGGGCCGGGAGGAAGAGCAGGAAGATGAGCAGAAGGGTGATTAAGATGGCTTCGTGATCTGTCAGGGGAAGCACAAAGATGTGTGAGGGGCCAGGAGAGCCATCAGCCTCCGGGTTTGTTTGGTAGGAGCTGTATCCAGAGCATGGCTCTGCTCGGTGCAAACACTGAACCCCTCTGCCCATTCCCAGCCATCCGGGCTAGAGCCATCACAGCTGATCACACCTCCATAAAGACAACAGAACCCTCTGGCGGCCTCTGATCAAAAGGAGCAGCCACCACACAGCCTTGTCTGAACAGACCCATGTTTGGGCACTGAGTTGTCTCAGTTTATCCCCCACTGCTCCAAGGCAGGACTCACTGTCATGCTGCACGGGGCCGCTGTCCACGCTGCCGCCCAAGCCCGGCTTCTCGCAGTACGGCGGAGCCCAGCCTGCATTGCAGTGGCAGTTCTTGTTGCTGTTGCAGACCTGCAGGGAGAGGAGGAGGGCTGGAGGCCAACAGGGACACATGGAAATGAAGGGCCATGCCGTAGGAGTGATATCAGATGCCAGTGGCAGGGGTCTGGCCTGGAGGAGTTTCACCCTGCCAGCATTCACCCCTCGGACACCAATTGGGTCATGCCTACGTTGCCCTCAAATCTGTGATTGCAACATACAGGCATATTTTCTTGCTGGAACTTCTTTTATCCAAAGGGCAGGAAAAGCTTTCAGACATTTTACACCTTCAGTTTTCAGTACTCAAGCACAATGGCCTTAATTATTTGTATTTGGCCAAAATTTTGTTAAACATCTTCCCCTTGGAGTATCTCCACAGCATTTCTGAAACAGAGAACCCAAACCAGGAGTCTTAACAATGTTGGGCATTGGGTGTTTTCCCCATTACCTTTTTCTACATAACCCAGCAGCACTTTCCTGCAGCAGTTTGTTGTTTCCTTTCCTGGCAAAGCCATGGTCTAGGAGGTCCTCATCTGCAGGTGTCAAATTTTTGCAGCCTTTCAGTTTTTGGTAACAGTCGCATTTTGTATTTGCTAAACAATTTCCCTGCATTTTTGCATCCCAGATGTTTTTCTGATCATGGCTTTGTTCTCAGAGGGAACAGGCACCTGCTCTGAGCTCTGAACACTCTCCAGTTCAAACTCTACCCTGATCCAAATTTTGCAGATCCAAAATTTGCAGATGGTCGTTACACGAAGAATGATCTCCCTCTATCTTGGACACAGATAAGAAAAGACCTCAGCCCAGTCTCACCCACAGCTCACATGCATGCTAGAGTTACAGAAAGCAGATGCCCACTGTGTTGCAAGGCTCATCCCTGGAGGAGATGTCATGCTTTTGCTTAAGGAACTGAGCTCATCCCAGGAGCCTGCTGGGCTCAGACAGAAACTCACCCCATGGCCGTTGCACCGGGAAACACACTTCTCCAGCTCAAAAAGGGAAGCATTCTGGCACCGGCGGTCTTTGCAAACCTAAGAGAAAGCCAAGAAGAAAAGGTTGGGAAAGGCTCGAGAGATGGAGGGCAGTGGTATTTTGGCTTCACAGATAGTATTCTGGAAGGACATCGAACATTGGAAAATGCAAGCTGGTTGAGTCTTATTGTCCCAATGAACGCATTTCACTCCAATTTTCAGCACAGCTGAGGAATCCCCAACGATTTCCAATCCCATATGGCTCAGTGGAGACCATCCCCACCACTGCCACCTCCTCCCTGACGCCCACCTGGCAGCTGCTGGAGAAGGCATTTCCCATCCAGCCCTAAAAGGCAGGCACCAGCCAAAAGAGCCAACACTGGATTTCAAAAACGGCCATCCCTTCTCATAAAAAAGTCAGTGTTTTGGCCTTCCATCCAAAACTGGGACGAAAATTTCACAAGGAAAGTGCCAAACAGCAAAAGCTGTATCTTTCCAGCCAGCTCTGTCTGGCATGTATCCCTGCTACCATGTTGTCTACCAGGCTTCTGCCCACTCTTAGCTGCACTGACCCTCTGTAAAGCACTGGAGATGCAGGGGCTGTAGAAGACACTAATGCTCCATTAGCAGCCCCTTTTTGTATCTATCCAAATGGATATCTTGATTCCTAACAGTTTTCCCATGGGAAAACGTTTAGTCATAGGAGGAAGCCCCACTGATCAAGTCCTGGGGTAGGCAGCTCTCTCTGATGTTGCACTACTTTTCATTAAATGGAAAAATCAGCACAGAGACCAAAGAGAGGAGGACTTGGTGGCCTCCACACAAGCATCTGGCCATGTCTAGAAGTGCCATCGTTGAGATATCACCAGGGAAAAGTCCACAAAAGCAGGGGAAACCATGGATGAGGGCACAGCTATCATGTGGAGAACGGACAGGAGCCAAGGAGCTGATTTCCCCAAGACCCCATCCCTAGGAAGAGGCACTCACCATCCCATCTCCACATTTCGTCCCTGTCATCACCAGCCCTGGGTCGGAGAGGTCTTCCTCATCATCCTTGGTGGTGTACACGTAGGTGCCCCGGCACTTCACCTCCCGCCCGTTGAAGCGGATGGTGGTGTCGATGGAGACGGTGTTGGTGCCCTGGGGCTTCTTAGCCGAGCTCTGGCACTGGATCTTTCCACACATCGCATCCCTAGGAGTAGGGCAGAGCCAAGACGAAGGCAGGAGATGAATCACAGAATCATTTGAGTTGGAGGGGACCTTTGAAGGTCATCTAGTCCAACTGCACTTCAATGAAAACGGGCATCTGAGATGTGGGAACTGGCTGCCCCATCACCCCGGTCCCACTGCCCACTGGCTCACCTCCCTGTGATTTTTTGGTCATGGGAGGTTGTGATGGGAGGAGGCTCAGCAGGTACAGAAAGAGTTGGATTAACCATGGGACACACAGAGAGGTGCTGCAGGGAATAGGCAGAGAGGTCCCATCTAAGACCATTGGTCTAACTGGGAATACTGGAGAGCACACTCTCCCTAAATAGCATCACCTGCACATTCTGTCCTCGATTTTCCCTTTGGGGTGGGCTGAGAGGTGATGCACGGTGGGACGACCTCACAGCAGTGATGGAACTGAGCCCAGGAAGGACCCGGTGGGTTCCTCTGGCCCAAAACAGTGCTGGGTGGTGTTGGAGAGGGTGGGCAGTGGGACGTGCAGGTGATGGAGGAGATGCACCCACCTCTTGTCGCACTTCACGTAGCGCCCTTGGCTGTCTTTGCCACAGTTGCCGTAGGTGTTGCCAGCCATGTTCACGTCCTGGAAACAGGCATCCGGGGCTGGCCAGGCACCTGTCAGGGGGAAAAGGTCCTGCATAACTGGTGGGATGGGGAAAGCAGGGAGAAGAACCAACACTGGGACCAGCGGCTGGTGCTCATAGAGAAAACACCATGGAGAAGGCTCCTGGAGGGGCTGCTGTGGGTGCTGCGTCAAGGACAACACAAGGTGGAAGTCCCTTTGCTCTGGGGTTGTGCAGAGGATGTTGGCCCTGGGGGAGGATTTCCTTCCTTCTGTGCCTGCTGCAGTTCTTTTGGCCCTGGGGATGGCAGTGGCATTATGTGAATGGCAATGGAAAGCTGCACCCTGTTTAGGATGGGAGCTGCACCTTATGTGGGATAGGTGGAAAGGTGTCTAGGATGAGGGTTTGGGGACTGCAGCGTGTAAAGGAGCAAGGTGCAGCCCAGGGGCCATACGAGGTGTATGTAATGTATGGGCTATTTGCACTGTGGGGACCATATGCAATGAGCTGACCAGGTTGAACCTGATGATCTTAGAGGTCTTTTCCCACCTTAATGATTCTGTGATGAGCTATGCACAGCGCAGGACCAGGCACTGGTGATGAGCATCCACAGCATCCCCTGCCCTCCACACCAACCCCTACGGATGCTGACCCCAACCCTGGATAGGGACAGCAAACACCCACTACTCTCCAACCCT
The DNA here is from genome assembly GCA_013396635.1 of Penelope pileata. Classification (NCBI taxonomy): domain Eukaryota; kingdom Metazoa; phylum Chordata; class Aves; order Galliformes; family Cracidae; genus Penelope; species Penelope pileata. The sequence goes on along the minus strand of WBMW01000420.1, from coordinate 644,164 downwards.
GTGGGCAGGGGGCTCAAGGACCCCAGTGAGACACAACACTGAGACCCAGAAAGGCTCCTGCTCCAGTAAGGAGCCACAAGGATGCCCATAGAGATAGGATGGAGGCTCACCTGGTCCCCAGAGCTGGACACACTGCTGGTGGTGGGTCATGCACATGCCATTGTTGCAGTAAGCCTCGCCGTAGGCACAGGATGAGCCATCCAGCAGGTACACGTTGGCTGGGCAGTAGGGTGAGGCACCCGTGCAGTATTCGGGGAGATCACAGGATCCTGCTGCTTCCCTGCAGGTGGTCCCAGCCACCTTCAGCTGCCGCAGGAGGAGAGAGAAACATCAGTGGCCAAAAGCAGCAAATGGGACTGGCTAGGATGGACACTACCTCCATGGGGCCATAAATCATCTGTAATGTCCCCTCTGGGACTCTAAGGGGCTTCAAGGTGTAAAGCCAGGTGTTGGGGCTGGACCCCAGCCACAGAGCAGCCATCAGAGACTCCCCTGAGGACACAAGTTTACACATATTTCATGCGTATTTCTGCAAAACCCTCATCATCTAGCACTGAGAAGGATGATCCTCGGGACATGCAGTCTCATGGGTGCCAGATCTCAGTGCTTGGTGCAAAGTGGGCAAGGGGGGGCTCAGTGGGGGGATTACCCTGCAGTTCTGGCAGCAGTCGCCGTGGGCACACTGGGCCCCCATCTTCAGCGTGCAGTTGTGTGCATTGCAGCATGGGTTGGTGCACTCCTGTGTGGGGAAGACAACAACATCACCATGATCAATGACTCCATCCCTTCCCCATCACTGCTCTCATAGAATCATAGAATGGCTTGGGCTGGAAGGGACCTTAAAGCCCATCCAGGTCCCACTTGATCAGGTTGCCCAAAGCCCCATCCAACATGGTCTTGAGCACCTCTAGGCATGGGGCATCCACATCTTTTCTGGTCAACCTGTTCTCAGTCCCTTCTCCACCCATCACAGCATCACCCTTGGGATGAAGCCCCAAACCCATTCCCCTTGGAAAGATCCCTCTCCATGGCTGCAGCCACCCTCCAAGCAGCTGAGCTGAGCTGCAAAACCCTCTGCAGCAAAGCCATGCAGAACCCAGCACCATACCTCCACCTCCCCACAGTCACAGTCTTCTCCATCCTCCAGAAAGCCGTTGCCACACTTGCGCCCCACCACCAGGTCCTTGGTGTCGGGCAGGTTGAAGAGACACATGCCACCGCCCTTCTGGAAGTAGCTCTCCAGCTGCCTCTTGCTGCAGGAGCTGAAGACGCGTGGGAAGGGGTGTCTGCACGGGGGACAGATGGAGAGGGGTGGGAACCAGGTGAGCAGGACCAGGAGGAGGTGGAAATAAGCATCAGAGACCATTGCCCCCATGCATCCATACCATCATCTCCCACCCCAACCCATACAGATAACCCAGAAGCTAACCAGGAGACACCACGCTGAACTCAAATGTTTTTGGGAATGGGTTGGGTTGGGCAAGCAGAGCTGCTCAGTGCCATCCCCAGAGCATCAGATCTCCAGCAAGAAGCTCCTGGAGATTGGAGACCCAACGGCATGGAGCTGGGAGCCCAGGGGCACCCATGTCTGCAGGATCTGCCAGTGTGGTCCTGGTGCAGGTGTCACCCCCGTGCCTTGGTCCCATGCACCCAGGACACCACAGCACCCTAACCATGAGGCGGGTGACCACGTAGGCAGTCTCTGTCTGCACAGACTGCTGTTATTACTCAACTGAGGATGGGAAATACCCACCTGGGTCTATTAAATGCTTTGGAGGCTGAGACAGACAGAAACCTTTCAAAAGAATTAAGAGGAAAAAAAAAAAGAAGAAGAAGAGGAAGACAAAGAAGAAGAAAAGAAGACAAAGAAGAAGAAAGAAGAAAAAAAAAAACAAAGAAAACGAAGAAGAAAACAAAGAAGAAAATGAATCAAATGAAGAATCAAATGAAGAAAATGAAGAAGAAAAAGATGAAGGAAAAGGAAGAAAAAGGAGAAAAAGAAGAAGGAGAAAAAAGGAGAAAAAGAAGAAGGAGAAAAAAGGAGAAAAAGAAGAAGGAGAAAAAAGAAGGAGGAGAAAAAGGAGAAGGAGAAAAAGGAGAAGGAGGGAAAAAAAAAAGAAAAATGAATGAAAATGAATCAATCCTTCACAAGGCCTGAGTAGCAAAATAATAAAGAAAAGGAGAAGCTAAGGCATGGGTGGCCATTTCTCGAGCAGCCCAATCATCCTTTCCCATGAGGAGCTGGGCAGAAGCTGGTTGTTTTCTGCAAGAGCTCTGAGAATGGCTCTTCTGAAATTCTGCATTAGTTTTTAGGGCTTTGTGAGCAATGCACTGAGAAGGAGGAAGCAGAGCACAGGAGATATGTTCTGCTCTCCGTTTCAGTACTGTTTTCATTTCCTCATATTGCTGATAAACAATTTATTTTGTATTAGCACATCTCATCTCTGACACGAAGCACGGATTTTTCTAAAGTTTTTGAAGTCTGGGGGAAATCTCTCGAGCTACAGGAAAAAACCTTTAAGTCCATGTAAGGCACAGCAGTGTAAGCCAGTAAATACATCCCTAAGCTGGGACTTGAACATGCAATTAGGGACAGGTTGCAGGCAGGCAAAAACGTCCTTCCTGCCATGTGGGGAAAAACATTTCAGCAAAAAAATGCAGGAAGAAACGTGGCAGGAAGATGCGGTCAGCCCGGAGAGCTCTGCTCATGAGCTGCAGGGAGCAGGAGGGAATGGCTGAGACGTTCCCACTGCGGGGAATTGGATGTGTGGTGCCTGCTGAGGGCTCGTGGCCTCGTCCTGTCCCTGTCCCCATCCCCATCCCTTACCCGGTGGCCGCTGCCATGACACAGCCACCCTGCTCCGGGGTGGCCTCCACGCAGCAGCCCTGACTGTCGTGGCTCATGCCAAAGTTGTGGCCGATCTCGTGGGCCATGGTGGCAGCGGCTCCGATGGGATGCTCCGAGTGGTCCTGCAAGGCGACAGGGGCTGTGTCAGCTCTGGGGGACGACAGGGGTGGCCCCCACATCGCAGGGGCAGAGGGACTGTGGCAGCAGTGAGACTGCAGCTGGACTCCACGTGAAGAGGGTCTATGGGAGAAGTGGGGTTTCATCTCCTAAAAGCCCACTGTGGGATCACTGGGAAGATCTTTTGCTGCTGAAAACAAGGGACATTGAAGGGTATGTCCCAAAAAATGAAATCTCTGTGCCCCACCCTGCCCAGTGACCGCAGGACCACCAGGGCCACTATCACCTCATCAAGAGGGGGATAAGGGTTATCTGGGGTGGAGATGGCCCTACAAAACCAGAGCACATGAGCAGGGGGTATTCAAGAGGAGGGACAGAAGCAACAGAGGAGATCCCAGCACTGCTGCTGGGGGTGTGCACAGGGCAGGGAGGCTTTAAGCCATCCCTTTCTCATCCTCCTTAGGGCTTGGCCAACATCTGAGAGGGGCAATGGGCCACCAGCATCGTTGAGTGATCACAGGACCAAGTCGATGTGGTTGGTCCTCCAAACCCACAAACAACCTCAACAGGATAGGATGCTGATTGGGTCCCCAGCCCGGGCGGTGGCAATGGAGACCCCCATTCCTCCCTTACCACGCTGACCCCTCCGGAGTTGTCTGCACTGCACATCCCCTCCAGCGGGGCCATGCCGATGGTTGTCCCCCGGAACGTCTTCCCACTGCTCACCAGAAAGGAGAACAGAAGGGTCATTAGTGCCCCTATTGCTATTGCAATTAGCAGTACACAGACCCAGCGCTGGGCTAGGAGTGCTCTGCCCCCCCATCCCCAGGTGCTCACGTCAGCAGCTGTGCGTTGTCGTGCTTCTTGCGAGCCCTCAGCGCCTTCTTCCACTGCAGGAAGGACCAGAGCGTGGCATTGGCATCGCTGGTCACGGAGCACTGGTCCCGCTCTGTCCACACCTCCAGCCCAATCAGGGCCACCTTGATGTTCAGCGATCTGTAGAACTGCAGGGAGGGGACAGGATGGAGGGGACAGGGACCAACGTTTGCTGCAGATCTCCCATCCCCACCACGATGCTTCCTCTGGTGGGTCTCCATGCTTTCCTTCTGGCTGGGTGACTCAGGGACACACTTGTCCCAAATCCACCTAGCACACATGAGCTCTACCAACAAGAGCATGGGCACAGAAGCCAGCCAGGGTGACACAGTCCTATCTACCAGGTGACAGCACTGCCTGAACGTGGCTTGGAGAACCACAACACTAAGCTCATGTCAATGCCAACTGAGATCTTGGCCACCATCGCTAGTAATTGGCAATGCATTTCCCATCTGTGCACACAACCACCCTCTAAACTCCTACACCAGTGACATGGGGACAGCCCCTGAGGGTCTCTGATGGGCTGGCCCTGAGCTCAGGCACTTCCCACACACGGGGGGTGTCAGAGGTGGTGGCACAGGACCGCCATTACCTTGTCCACGTAGTTTGCGATCTCCACGATTCGCTGCTTGGTGTGGCCCAGGTTGAGGTTCTGGTTCCTGAACTGCAAAGAGATGGGGATGGGGAAGGGTCACCAGAAGGAGAGCAGGGAGGGACACAGAGCAGGGTCCTGGCTTTTCTGCCAGAGCAGGTTCCTGCCCCTGCAGCGCTCACCAGCGTGTGGTCAGCAACAATGAAGAGCTCCATGTACTTCATGGTCCTCCAGGCATCTCTCTTCACCTGCAAGACAGACAGCAAGGCCTGGAGGAGTGAAGGAGCCCATGGCTCTGAGCATCACAGGTTCACAGATCTGCACAGGAAGAGTGGCCAAGAGGGGAAACTGAGACACAAGGAGGCACGGACAATCCATGTGGCTACAGTGGCATTTCCCAGCATCATCCCATATCACATCTCGTATCATACAACGCAGCAGCCGTCCCAACACACATATCCTAGAGCTTCCCTTCAGGGTCTCCTCCCCAAGCTCAAATCACATGAGCTGCCCACCATGACATGGAGCAACCCCCCACCCCTTGCCCCAGACCTGGAGCTGGGGTTACCCTGTGGTCCCGTGGCTGGAAGAGCCGCATGATGTCACCGATGGTGTTCCCCAAGTCATCGCCATGGGCGCAGGTGCCACCTGGGATGGGCAGGTGCTCCGCTCGGTGGATGAGGTGGTGGCTCGGCTCAGGTGTCCCCAGGGGGTGCAGGTAGTAGCTGTCATTGCTGCTCACCACTATGAGGCCCCTGGTGATGGAGAGCAACCCCAGATGGCTCCTGCAGCTTTGTCACTGCTCGCCCAGCCCCTGCTGAGACCCCACAAACTTTCCGCTCCTCAGCCTGGTACCCGGGTGGGCACAGAGATGGGTGGATGCAGCCCTATGAGCTCATACACCCCTAGCATTAGAACCTTCGGCATCAGCCCCTTTCGACAGCCCCAAAATCCCCCCATGCTCCGTACCGTATTCCCGAGCAGGTGCTGAGGACGACCCAGGAGCTCCCGTAGCCCCGCACGTGCCCGTGGTAGTAGCAGTGGTCCTGGGAGAAAGGAGGTGGGGACCTCGGTTAGAAGCCATCAGACAGAGCCAGCCAGCCATAAATCCTGGATGGTTGTCCCCAAAAAGCCACCTGCTTCATGTTTCCCAGCAAGTAGCATCCTTATGGACCAGGAGGTTCAGCCTGGGGCAGGACCCAGTGTGCAATGTGGGTGACAAATTGGGGACATGGGGTTGGCACAGGGATGCTCTGGGTGACTTTGGTGCTGCATGAGATGTCTGCGTCACTCAGAGGATGCAGATCCAGAGTGTCCAGGGATGCTCAGGGCTCATCTTGGGGAAACTGAGGCACCCCAAAACCACTGTCGCCCTTTTTTCTGAGATGAGCGATGCCCATCCCCTGGCACCCACCGTGTGGTTGGGGGTCACCGTCACGGGCTGCCCGTCTGCAGTGTAATGCGTCTCGGTGTAGCCTGGTGCCAGCAGCCTGCAGAGAGAGCAAAGCAGTGAGGAACACCAGAATGCTCCGGGGATGCACTGACCCTTTGGGGTCCCACGGCCAATGGGGACACAGCCCAGCACAGGGGGACTAAAGGGACAGGGAGCCCCAGGAGATGTGCATGGGGGATCAGCTGCAGCCTCCAGTGCCTTTCTGACATCCCTGGGTCCCCTTCTGTATCTCAGCAGGGTTGGGCTCACCACCAAGGATGGGGAGAGTGTGGTCCTTCATAAGGACCAAGCTCACCCATGGGACCTCAACTCTCCTAAGTCTCCCTTTGCCCCTATCCCAGTGAAGCAGCAGCCTCCAAACCCACCATCAAGCCACAGTCCCCATGGGGAAACATCCAACTTGAAGAAGTCGGGGTCAGCCCCATACTTGAGGTCCAGACCCACAGCACAGAGGTTTTGGGGTCTCCAACATAGCCACCTCTACCCATCTGCTTTGACTTATGGCTCAACGAGGGTGATGCTCCTGATGCAACACCATGCCAGCACCATACCAATGCCATACCAGCACCATACCTCCACCACAGGAGCACCATTCCAGCACCATATCAGCACCAAGGGAGCACCATACAAGGACCATTCCAGCACCACACCCCCATATCCCAAAAAACCCAGAGCTGACGATGGTGAGAACTCTCAGACCGCCTTCAGCACAGCCTGTCCCTCTGCTCTCGCTCCCCACAGCTGCTGGCTGTCTCACCATGGCCAGCAGTGACACAGCCCCGTGCTGACAAATTGCTTCCTGCTGCCGGGCGAGAAGAGCCAGAGCTCAGCCCGCGTCCCACGCGCCTGCGTGCAGAGAACAGGCAGTGGGGACGCATCCTGCCCAGGGTGATGGGCATTGAGTGCACCAGAGCTCAGCCAGCCACAGAGGGATGGTGCAGGGCTGGGCTCACCCCTGCTGACCCTTTGGTTTTGTTCTGCAGAAGAAGAAAACACAGCCAGCAGACAGCCCCGGAACAGCGCCAGGCCTCCCCGCCTCTTGGTTTCTATTTTGTAACCAGTTTGGTTCCAAAAATATTGTTGTGGGCACGCTCCTGGCACCCAAACCCATGTCCCTGCAGGCAGAATCCTGGCACCAGTAACTCCAGCAGAGCAGAGGAATGAGACGGGAACTCAGACAGGGTCCTGGAAGGGATGTGATGAGGACAGGGAGAGGACAGTGGAGATGTGAGATCTCTGTGCAGTGCTCAGGGGCTGGGAGGGCTGAGCTGATCCCCAAATAGGATCAGCAAGCCGATGGTGCCTCCCCCTGGGATGTCCTCTGCAGGGTAGGCCCAGGGAAGGGAGAGCAGGGAGATGGGGCTCCTCCTGCACCAGGGAAGATCTTGTTGGAAGAGACCACAAGGAATGGATTTGGAGGCCAACAACCTCTCCCATCAGCACAGGAAAGAAGATTTGGGGTCTGGCACAGCCTGGCTAGCTGAGGTAGCCCTGCTGGCTGGCACCAGACAGCAGCTCAGATGGCCATGGCTGGTGGGTCTTCCCTGTGGACACGAGCATGGCCAGCCTTGGGTGCTGTGCACTACCAGGGGTGCCATGTGGGCTGATTTTGGTGCCAGAGATGCTCTTGGGTACAATGGATGGTCTTGGGCACCATGGATGGTCTTGGGTACCATGGAGAATGTTGGGTGCCATGCACTGCCTTGGGTGCTACAGGTGGTAGTAGGTGCCATGAACGTTCTTGAGTGCCATTGACTGTCCTGGGTGCTGTGTTATGGATATTTCTGGGTGCCAATGATTGTCCTGGGTGCCATGGATGCTCTTGAGTGCCGTGTAGTTTCGAGAGTGCCACAGATGTTCTCAGGTGTCACACAGATGGTCCCGAGTGTCATGAATGCTTTTGGATGTCATGGGTGGTCCTGGATACTCATCTCAGCTTCCACTAAACCCATCATCTATTCCCCTGTGCTCTTGCCCAAGGATCTGGAATCACCTCCCCCATCCCTGCCAGACACTGTGATCATTCCTCTCCTCCTGGCCACGCTCATTGCTTCAGGAGGACCAAGCAGCATCAAGACTCATCTCACATCTCCCACACTCTGTCCTCCCTGCAGCTTCACCCTGCTCCCACCCTCAGCCCGCTTCTCCCATATCCGACACTACTCTGCAAACCCTGCATCAGCTCCAGCTGATAGGGTCTCAGCTCTCCCTAGAACAAGAATTAGGGTCATGAGAAGAAATGAAAACATTTCAGTCTGCTAGCAACCAGGCTAGCACAATCGCTTGCAACCCCCACAGCTGGCAGAAAGCAGAAGTAGAACTGGACCTGCAGGGATGGGTTTCCTGCGTGCCACTGCAATTTCAGCACCAGGAGGAACCCAAAAACACAACAGAACAAACACCACAGGGCCATCCAGCACCAGTAGAAACCCAAAAGCACAGCAGAACAAACATCACAAGGTCTCCAGAGACCACACCTTGAGGTTCTCCATGGTTGACTGACCCACCACTGGACCAACAGAAGTTTCCAAATGTCCCAATCACCAGCAGCCACCAAAGACCCTGCAGCACCAGCCCTACAGCTGGGCTGTAGGACCATCCCAATGGATGTCTCCATCCTTCACCCATGCTGTGCCCTGCCCCATGGCATTGCTCAGCTCCTTTCTCACATAGCTGGGTGATCTTGTAGGCCCCTTCCCACCGAGTGTTTTTATGATTCTATGACACAGGCATGAGCCATGGAAAAAGCATTTCAGCCCTCTTCCAGCCTCCTGCAGCTGCACCCCTTCCCCAGGCAACCCCAAAACTCACTGGTTCTTCTCCAGCACCAGGATGAGCTCTCTGCCCTCAGCCATCACTGCCACCTCCGCCCGCGCCGGTGCTGGCACCTGCAGAGAAAGCACAGGAGGGATGGGGTTAGGAAAGACAGACCAGGATGCCCAGGATGTGTTATTGTAGGACCTACTGAAAGTCCCCAGCATCCCCATGCTGGACCAGGGTTGGTTGGCATCTCCATGCGTCCCTGGATGGAGGCGGCACCACCCAACGTGCCATGGCCATGGAAATAAACAGTAACCAGCTGGGCAGCGGATAACGGCACCGATAAAAATACCCGGGGGCAGCAGGAGGAAGCGGTTGACTCAGCTTCCCCAGGATGTTGGTGGCTTTACTCAATCCCTCACTTTGGAGGGAGCGTAACGGGAATCGGTTTCCTCACCGCGCACTCGGATCCGTGCCAGAGCAGTTGGTTGGAGGTGACGGGATGTGACACAGCCCGAAAGCGACACCGCACCCCCTCCCTGGCTCCGGTGCTGGGGACACAAGAAGCATCCCTGGTGTCACCTGGCAGTGCTCAGTGTCACTTGGCAGTGCTGGGTGTCCCAGTGCCCAGCCGTGTGTTGGGTCCCTGTGTGCTGGGATGTCACATCATCCCAGCACAAGGGTCCAGGGATGGTGACACTGCCTGAAGGTGACACTGGTCATGGGGCAGCAGGGGAGCAAACAAGGGCAGGGCTGGGGCAGAGGCGGGAGACAGCACCAAGACACATTTCCCCATAGGACAGGGAGCGTAGATATCCCATAAAACCATCCAAATCCGTCCAAACCCATCCAAAACAACAAGCCCATCTCATAGCGTCATAAAATCACAAAATCATGGAATCACAGCATCATGGAATCACGGAATCATAGGATCACAGAATATCCCAAGTTGGAAGGCACCCATAAGGATCATGGAGTCCAACTCTTGGCTCCGTTAGGGGTGAGGTTCCTTGCAATGGGATAAAAACCCACAACCCCACGTTGCCTCTCCAACCCCGAGCTGCTGGAGCAGCGCCGGGGGGCCCCTTCCCAGCCCCAGCCCCTCCCTCCATCGCTCTCTGGGTCCGATTCCCATCCTGATCCCTCCCCATCGGTGACGTGCGGCCGTCCCCTCCTCCTGCCCAACCAGGGCCGTGGTGGGATGGGGCTGGCAGCTGCCACACCGCTGAGGTTTTCCCAGCTGGGAAGATAAATGGGAGAGGAAGGAGCCGTCCCGGCAGCGCTCCGGCCTCGGCTGCTCCCAGCATCGTGCGTTTTTCACCAGGAATGCAAAGGGGTGGGGGTGATTCTCGTAAATCACAGCCCAAATCCTCTGTGTCCCCTACAGTGGGACATTGCTCTTTGTGCACCCACCCCACAGCCCTGGGGATGCTCTTAGGGACAGCACTGCGGGATGGGGCGTTTCGGGGTACGCGGGATGCAGGGTTTGTGCTGCCAGGGTGGGTTTTTGGGGCAGGAGAACCCCCAGCTTTTGCACCCAGTTGAGCTGCTCACATCCCCCACGGGGACACTTCGGTCCCCACGCTGTCACCCATTAATGAGGTTGGCATGAGGATGCCATGAGGATGGGGAGACGTCGGCCCCGTGGTGCCATGAGGACACCGCAATGGAGTCAGGACAGCCGAGCCCTGCCGACACGCTGCCTTCCCAGCTCCAAAAAAGGAGCCCAGACACAGCACAGAAAAATAAAATAAACCAACAAAGCAGCGAGGAACAGCAGCGGGGCCCCCCCGGCCCCCAGCATGGCGGTGAGGGGCCCTGCGCCATGAGGGAGGAGGAGGAGGAAGCGGGGCCGAAGGCTCCGATGGTGGGAACGGGCTGTATTTTTAGAACATGATCTTATACAAACATCTCTCCCTGGCCAAACATGGTCTGTACATTTTTCTTGCGATTTCCCTTCTTTTCCCCCGCCTCCCCGTAGTTCCAGGCTGATTCTCCCAGCCCTGATCCCTCTCCTCCTCCTCCTCCCCAGGCCCCAGCTCCTTCCTCCCCGGCGCTGGTTTGAATTCCCCAGCAATTACTCCCTGCTTCACTTTGGGGCCTCCGTGGCGAAATGCTTGTCCCCAAGCTGCTGCCTTAAAGGGACACGGGAGTGCAGGACAGCACCGATGCTCGCAGCCCCTCTGCTACCACGGAAGGCTGGAAAATAAACCACTGCCAATGGGGTCAGTGCTCAGACCCTGCAAGGGGCTGAACTGTGTGCCCCCCCCACCCCGTGCCTCAGTTTCCCCTGGGGATCAGGAGGCAGCAGGGAGAGGCCTGGATGGGCCCACAGCAGAAATAAACAAGGTGAGAAAGGAGTGAGCGTGTTGCTCTGGTGCCAGGCAGGAGTCAAATAATGCAGCCCAAAGGCAAGGGGAGGTTATGATGTAAATTGCATTAATTAAGTGCTGGTAATTTTAGCCTAAGTGACAGGCTGAGGCCTGAGAGCTGCTGGCTGTGGCCTCGTGCACCAGGAATGAGAATGGATCAGCACTGTCCTGGGCTCCAGCACCATTCCCTGTTCCAGCATCGTCCCAAATGCCATCACCATCCGCAGCTCGAGCGGGATCCCAAGCTCTGGCACAGTCTCAACTTCCAGCACCATCCTGTGTGCCAGCATCATCCCAAGCTCCAGCACCATCCCAAACTCCAGCACCAACCCAAGTTCCAACATTATCCCCAGTGCCATCACCATCCCAAGCTTCAGCATTATTCACCTCCAGCACCATCCCAAGTGCCAGCACCATCCCAGTCCAGCACCATCCCCAGCTCCAGCACCATCCCAGCCCGACCCAGATGCCACCCTTCCCCAGCACCCACAAGAAGGACACACAGGTCCCCACCACGGGCTGCAGGAACCGCTTGGCTGCAGCGTTGGTGGCCATGCTCCAGCACATCCCAGCAGAGCCAGTCCCAGCAGGGGCTGTGCTGGGAGAGCAGCCGGGATGACTGCGCCCTGGCGAGCAGCCCGCGGGGCAGAGCTCCACTCCGGTTTTCTCTTCCAATCCTCTGATCAGAAAAACCACAGCCATGTTTGCAGAGGAGCCGAGGCCAAAGGGTTTGTGACATTACTCGATCTTTGTCTCCCCGTGGCTCCAGCTTGGGCAGCTCCCACCAGCCCTGATGTTCTGGGTAAGCCCATGCAAGCCTGGATGTGGAGAGGAGGAAAGGAAGATGGGTTCCCATCTCGCCATGGGGACGGATGTTACCGGATGCTCCACAGAGGGTACGGTGATGGGTTTTGCAGCTGAGCTCCCAGCTGGAGCATCACTGCGGAGCCAGGACCTCCCTGGGCTCAGGCACAGCTGGAGCTGAGCAGCACTTTGAATCACAGAAACATGGAGGTTGGAGAAGACCTCTCAGATCCCCAAGCCCAACCCCAGCCCAGCCCACCATGCCCACTGAGCCATGTCCCCAAGTGCCACATCTCCATGGGTCTGGAGCACCTCCAGGGCCGGTGACTTCCCCACTCCCTGGGCAGCTGTGCCAGTGCCTGACCACTCTTTGGAGAAGAAATTTCTTCCTAATATCCAACGTGACCCTCCCCTGGCACAACTAGAGACCATTTGGGTTTCAAGAGCCCTCCACCACCCAACCGTGCTTAAGAACTCATCTCGGGGATCGCGTGGCTTTGTCCTCAGCAAAAGGCACACCGGGATCAAGTCCAGGACCTCCAGGGCAATTCCCTGGCTCCAGCTGCTTGCTGGAAAAGCATCTCAGGGGCAATCAGCTCTGGGAGAATCAGGAGAATTCAAGTCTTGGAGACAGAGGCGGGATTTTGGTTGTTTTAGAGTGAATTCAGCCCAGAAGCTACGTCCTGGCTTGGTCTGCCCTGACATGTGTTGAAAAGGGAAAAGGGTTTCCCTGCAGGAAACAGATTGCTGGAGCCACGCCGCAGAGCGGGGTGACAGCACCTGGGCAGGGATCGGGATCGGGTGGCCCCACCCCTCCCTTCCTGCCCCTCCCGGCCCTGGTGATGCTTCCTGGGCACGGCCCTGAGCCATGGGGATGCTCCAAGTGCTCATTGGGATAACAGGGATGGGCACATCCCACCTGCAGGACAGGGGATGCCGCTCCAGCAGCGGGTGGGAGGATGCTCCCTCAGTGCATCCCTCCATGATGTCCCCATGGACGGTGCCAGAGGGATTTTCCACCTGGATGCAGCTCAGGCCTCATGGTTTCACCCCATTTGGACGATGGAGTGCTCAGAGATCCCAGGACACCTCAATCCTGCAGACAGCAAAATCCATTTCTGGGAAAAAGCTGTTGCAAAGGGGAAGAAATCAGCAACCCAGGCAGCAGTGGGGACAGGATCCCAGCCCACAACCAAGGAGCTGTTTGCAATCAGGGTCCCCACGACCTCCTCTCAGCCTCTCCCAAATTGTTTCCATGCATGCTGGGAGCTGCTGAGCCCATGGGAATTCAGCCCCAACAATGGGACAGAGGCAGGATCCTGCTCACCTAGTGCCATATGGGGCCACCAAAGCCACCAGAACCACCACACTGAGCCAGGAGAGCATCCATGGGGGAAGGAGACACCACGGTGTCCCCCGGGTGCTCCTTGGGATGGGGTGGGAACATGGCACGGGCCAACCTGCAGCATCCTGCCCGCTGCCATCGCTGCACTTCAACCCATCACTGCATGCTGGAACCCATTGTTTCATGCTGGAACCCATCGTTCCACTCCTGAACCCATCCATCACTTCACACGTGAAAGAATTGCTTTGTGCTGGAACCCGCTGTTTCACACTGACATCCATCGTTTCGTACTGGAACCCATCACTTCGCTCTTGAACCCATCACTGTGCTGGAACTCATCGTTTCACACCTGAACCCATCATTTCACACTGGAACCCATCGTATTGTACTCGAAACCCATCTTTTCACACTTGAACCCACGGTTTCACGCTAGAATCCACAGTTTCATGCCTGCACCCATCATTTTGCACTTCCAAGGGGCAGACATGGGTCCAACCACCTTGGGGCTGATGCCCAGCTGCGCTCACACCTCCGGGCTCTCCTGCCCACATCCCAACACAACGCATCCCAGCCTACAGCCACCAGTACTGCAGCAGGAGCCCAAAATCCCGGCTGTGAAACCCCTCCTTGCTCAGATGCATCCCTCCCCACGGCCCCAGGCCACGCTGCAGACCCCAAAGCCACCCGTGTGGGGACAAACAGCCGCTCTGTGCTCGGGGATGGGCCAGCGGACGCCTGCACGTGTCACACCCCTGCCAAGCCAACACGGCTATTCCCAGCATCTCTGCTGCAGGGCTGGAGCAGATGGGGTAGGACAAATTTATTTATTTCAGTTTAAGTTTGGGGACAGCAAGGGCGAGGTTGGAGGGAAGAGGTGCAAGATCTCAGCGACGCTTCGGGTCTCGATGTGCAAGCAGAACCCTGCTCGCCCATGCCCCATCCTTTGGTTGGTTCCTGTAGCCCTTCCCCTGCCCAGCGGCCCCGCTGCCGGCTTGCAGCACGCTCCCCCTCCCCACATCCCCTCCGAACAGCAGCTCCTTGTTTCGGGCTGTCTGGAGGCAGAGCAGATGCCAGGAAGCGCCGGGACCTTCCCCACCGCCCCTTCCCAGCCCATCCCAGCCCCGCGGCCACGCCGAGCCCGCGCATCCCGGTGCAATTTTGGGTAGCAGGAGTATAAATAATCCGTCTGGATGCCCTCCAGCCTAAATATAGCCCCAGGCGGGGGTGTCGTGGGCTTGGACCCAACCGCGAGGTCCCCAGCAGGATGGGACACGTGGCACCGGGCACACCGCAGCTATTTCGGATAGAGGAGAAACGCCGTTCCCAGCAGCTGCTGCTGGCGTGAGCCGTGCTGCCAAAGCCCCCAGGGAAAGGAAAAGCACCAGCAGGAGATCTGACATGGGGACATCTCAGGTGGCTTCAAAGCCGTGTCCTCAGCCGCAATCATCACCATAAATATCACCGGAGGAGGTCACTTCCCAGCAGTGAATCTCCTACCAAACCCCAAATCACAGCAGTCTCCTGCAGGCCACCACCAGCATCTCCTAATGGAGGTGTGGATGCCCTGTCCACCACGCAACTCTTGGCCATCAGACCCAGTTGTCCAATATTTAATTAACTCAGTGTTAAACCCTCCGATTTCCCAGCTCATCACCCAAAGCCACGTTGATGGGTCCCACAAATTGGGCATCTCCCCCCACACGTTGCCACCAGCGGTGCAGGGGACAGGAGCCATCCTCATCCTTACCTCCTCATCCAGGCTGACGGCACGCCGGGTGCGGCCCCCCAGGAGCCAGTGCGGGGTCACGCGCTCTCCCTGGGACATCGGCCCTGGGGGAGAGAAGAGCTGTGAGCACCTGGGCTATGGGTGAGCACCATGGGAGCAATGGGCCCATGGCTCGAGTTGTGCCAGGGGAGGGTCAGGTTGGTTATTGGGACCAATTTCTTCTCCAAAGAGTGGTCAGGCACTGGCACAGCTGCCCAGGGAGTGGGGGAGTCACCGTCCCTGGAGGTGCTCCAGAACTGTGGGGATGTGGCACTGGGGGACATGGCTCAGTGGGCATGGTGGGATGGGCTGGGGTTGGGCTTGGGGATCTGAGGGGGCTTTTCCAACCCCCATGACTCTGTAAGTCTCTGCAGTGGGAGCTTCTGTGCAGCTGCACGAGGACAGAATGGGGCTGGGGACTCCAGGGGTTCCTGGGGGCTCCCACCAGCACAGCCCCAATCCATCTCCTGAAGCATCCCCGCTCTCCCAGCCCCAAAATGGTGCCTCCTCCCCACTCCCAAAACCACACAAACATCTTTTTTTTTTTTCTATTTTTTCCCCTATTTCATGCTTTTACACCAGATAGCAACATGTTGTGTGGTCACCCAGAAACCAAACCATTGTCCCCTGTTCATCTCCAGCCCCATCCAGGCACACAGAGCCAGGACATGGCTGTACCCCACCTACCCCATCTCCCTGGGGCACAGCAGGGCTCCTCGGCTCGGCCGGAGCCAGGCAGACTTTCTAAGATTATTATTTATCTTTTTTAATAAGCAATGTGGCTGCATTTGATGGCAGCTGAGAGAGCAGCCGATGACTCCAGCCAGGAAAACAACAGAAAAAAATGCAATTATTTGTTGCTAAAGACACTGCGGGGAGGGGATGAGGTCTACAAAAAAACATCAGCACCAGGACACCTCGCCAAGGGAAATGCTTGGGGCCCGTAAACATCCCCAGTGTAGGGCAGAGCTGTTGGCTTTGGGAGTGGAACCACGGGGCTGCTGGCTCTGCCACTTTTCAGCTTTGTTTTGGTTCCCCCTGCAGCTACGTGGGGAGACTGGGGTTGAGGAAAGGTGATGCCATCGAAGTAAAAAAATGAAAAAGAGAAAAAAAATGGAGCTCTGGGTCGGAGCTGGGAGCACTTGATGATGGGTTCACCCAGCGATATCACGCAGTGGCATTTAATCAGCTCTCATTATGTATAGAGTTTAATCAGATTCCAGGAATAACTGCAGATAAGGCGGTCGCGCACTCCCTGCTGCCTTCTCCTGCAGAACGGTAACGGGGCCTCCACCCAACCCCATTGATACCAACATGGGGAAACTGAGGCACGGCCCATCGTGCTCGGGGCTTGGCTGCCTTCCTCATGCAAAGAAATGGGGGGAAAAAATCAAACAAATATTTTTCCCTTGGGCAGGGAGCCCACGGTGACCCAAACGTAGGTTGTGTGGCTGGTTGGGAAAATGATGGAAACAGCCCCAAAAACACACAGAGATGCCTCAAAGCCCTCCAACACTATATGGAAGGGCCACGGTGCAAAATCCTTTGGTTATGGGATTAAATTCCCACTGTTTTCACTACAGGTTTCGCTACAGCCCCAGAGCATGAGATAGGGCCTGAAAAATCCTTAAAAATCCAACTCAAACAAACCCGAGCAGAGCGCAGAGGGGGGGTTTCCCACCCCTTTTTCTCATTTTTGTTTTTTTTTTTTTAATAATTTTTTCCTGGAAAACCCGCTTGCTCTCGGCCCTTTTTGGGAATGCACAGGGGTTCGGGGTGGACTCTACGTTCCCATCCACTGCTCCAATGGGGATTTATCCCGTATTTATCCCAATGGGATTTCAGGCTCCCAGCACCCGCCCCGCTCCCATCGTGGCTGCGGGAAGCGCAGAATCCGGTAAAATGCGGAGAAAGAAAAATAATAATCATGAAAAAATAATAATCAAGAAAATTGTGCTCGGAGCAGGGCAGCCCCTGCTTCTCAGGGAGGGGAATAGGGACGGAGGAGGGAGACAGCAGGAGGATGAACTGGCAGAAGGTTTCCAGCAAACAGCGGTTTTAAAAAGCGCTGGAAACCTTTGGGGAAAAGAACGGATTTCCTCAACAACAGAAAAGGCCGAGTTTTGCCTCAAAACACGCCCGAGCCCAGCTCTGGTTCGAGGCGGACCTCAAGCGGTCCCCAGGAGCCGAGGGGTCCCCATATGGGGTGGGGAGGAGGGGGTCCCTGTGGGGACCCGGAGCCGTCCCCCTCCTCTCTTGGGGCAGCCGCTCGCAGCCTCCGCTCCCAACCAGACCATATAGAGGCATCGGCAGAGCCCGGTGGCCCACACGATGCTGGGAGGGCACCCATAGAATGGGGGCACCCACAGAAATGGGGGGACCATGGGGGACCCCCAACAAGCAGAGCTGCGGGGACCGCAGGAGGAACGATGCCATGCGTTGCCCCATCGCTACCACCCAACTCAACCTTGGGTCCCCCCACTCCACCACCCCCAATTTGGGGCACGCCGTTCCCTCCCCATGCCCCCCGTCCCCTTACCTCGTGGCCCGGCAGCACCCCCGTGCCCAGGGAGCAGCAGCAGCCCCAGCAGCAGGACGTGGTCCCCCCGAAGCACGGTGAAACCCCTCTGTCTGGGGGGCCCGCGGGGGGCCAACCTCGCCATGCCCGCGCCCTGCGGGGCTGTCACCGCCTCTGCTCGCCGCCGCCGGCTCTGCCTTCCCCTCTTATGCTCTCGGGTGCCCTCCCCTCTGTCCCGCTTCCCCTCTCCGGCCCCATCCACGCTCCCCGGGCTGTCCCGCTCCGGATCCCCCTTTTTCCCAGGCACCCGACTGCGCCCTGGGCCGGGCGGCTGCGGGGAGGGGGCTGGCATTGTTCGCCTGTATTTATGGCTGTGTTTCTTGGCCGAGCGTGGCCGAGTAATGAGAACCAGACGGGAGGAGAAGGCTGCTCCCAAGCTCTCCCCCCGGGGCTGGGACGTCCCAGCAGAGCCACGGCAGCAGCCCCCGCCAACCCCATGGAAAAGCATCAGGGAGGCGGGCAACGAATTGGGGTTCAATAAATAACCCCATGCACCCCAATTTAAATTTGGGGTTAGATGGCACAGAGACCCCTCTGCGATCCCCCATACCCTTATGGCTGTTATTAATGATTACTAACAGTGTTATTTCTATTAGGGGGTGACAGCCCTGCCTTGCTGCCCCATATGGTTGGGGACTCACGTGGGGACGGATGCTGCCCACTCTCCTTCCTGCAAACATACTGAAACCACAACGCTCTTCCACTGCTCTGCTCCAACTGCCTCCGTCCCCCAAAGCACTTTGGGTCCTTCCCTGGGGCTCAGATTCACTACACAGCTGCTACAACCCCAGTAATAACCTCAACAGAGCCTAATAGTCAACATGTTCCTAATAATTAAAGCTTTCCTCATGGGTAAGAACAAATAAAAAAAAAGAAATTTGCACCCAAAGAATAAACCTGTGCAAACATCCCAAGAAGCAGAGCGCAATGCCATCCCATCCAGCTCGGCAGAAAGCAGCAGAGCAGCTGTAAATCAGCAGCCTGGCACACAGCTGGGAGCTTGTCCAGCACAGGGCTTTCGGCCACCAGCAGAGTCCCAGAGCTGTGAGTGTCTTTCTAAGAAAGGGCAGCTCGTGGCCAGGGCTGGGATGGAGCTGGGGATAGAGGGAACCCTCAGCAGCTGGAGGGTTCCCCATCTTCCTGTGGTAGAATCACAGAATCATCAAGGTTGGAGGAGCCCTCACAGAGCCCCAAGCCCAACCCCAGCCCATCCCACCATGCCCACTGAGCCATGTCCCCAAATGCCACATCTCCATGGCTCTGGGACACCTCCAGGGACAGCGACTTCCCCACTCCCTGGGCAGCCATGTCAGTGCCTGACCACTCTCTGGAGAAGTTTATCCTAACATTCAACCTGACCCTCCCCTGGTAGCCCTGCTTGCTTCCCAAAGACAGAGCATGGAGCACGTCCGGTGACTCGCTGTTGAGGCATCCGCCCACCAAAGTGCTCTAACATACACTAATGGTGAACTCATATCTGTTAAGTGTTATTCTTCCTCATTCTTCCATTCTTCCAGCAGAATTCTCTCTGCTTCCCACCAGCACAAGGCCAAGAGGAAGCCCATGGCCCTACCGCAGCCTTAGGATCACGGCGGCTGGTGGTTATCCAGAGCAGCCCATAAAAAGCCTTTTTGTGCCGAGGAACAGGCGTCCTTCCCCCTGCCCAAAGCCTCAATCACTTGATATCTCTGCTGACAAAAGCCTACAGAAGCCGGGGCACCGGGCAGGGCTGCAGCTGGGTCATGCAGGCAGCTGAGGCTGTGAGCGGGGATTTCTGTATCCTGGCGTAAGCCAAAAGCAGCACGTGTGGAGCGGGGGTGGAGGATCGCTCACAACCGTGGAATTAAGGCAGAGAACACCCCTTGGTAGCTATTTTCAGTGTGTTCCTGCCCTCCTCGGTGCTCACAGCCAAGGGAGGCATCCAGCACGTTGGGGTGGGTCAGCACGTTGAGTTGGGTGACCCAGAGCTGTGCTCGGGGAGATCCCAGGCCCCAGTGCTTTGTTTTCCACCACTGCTTCACCAAAATGCATCCTCTCACTATTGGCCTGCTGGGAATCCCCCTGCAAAGGACAAGGACAGCTGCAACACAGTAAAGCAACTCTATGTAATTCAGAAAAATCTATGCCTTGATAGACCAAAAAAAGGTCTCCCTATCCTCAATTCCACATGTCCAATTAAAAAGATTACACAGTATCATGAAATGATCTCCTCCTGCCAGCAACAATCCCCTGTGGCATAAGGATCCTTGGAACACAGCAAACTGAAGACCCAACATGGAGTTGGAGATCAAGTTGGAGTCTCTCCATTCTTCTGCATCACGAAGACGAGTCCAAGGCAGCTTTAAGACAGCAAGAACAAGACTGGGGTGCAGTCAGTGGGCACACAAATATAGTGAGGTTGTTTAAGAAAACCCTCTTCCCTATCAAGAGCTCTGTCCTCATCCTCATGGAATTTGAGAGCCTTCCATGAAGCTTATTAATCAACGCCGTTTTCATTTGTCGCGCCGAGGCCGTTCACCCTCCCGCAGGGTCTGATTTGGCCCAGAGGCTTCAGTTCATCTGCTGATGCAGGGAGAAAAATATTAATAAAAGTTTGGCTTTCAAACCTTGCTTGTGTGAAAGAGTCCTCCCCATTTACCGCAGTTCAGCTGAATTTGTTCCTCAAGCCATGTCCAATGGGTTTAGGCTTTAGGCACACGTGGCCTTCCAGCTGGTGAACTAATAGATGCTGCTTGAAGGAAGCAATACGTCCAAGTCTTCTTTACTGCATTAAAGTTTGGTCTGGACTAACGAGCAGCCAGCCAGGAAGCATTATTCCTTCTGATGAGAATCTAATTTCAGGAAAAGTGAATTATAAGCCCGGATGCTTTAATGGGCAAATGGAAGCAGCCAGCTTACCTGCTTGCACAGGACCAACCTCTCTTCAGTTCCTTCCTCTTTGAAGCCATCCTGGTGTGTTGTCCTGCAGGTGACTGCACCACCACTACCAAATTCACAGAGGCAGACAGCAGAAGGCTGCCCTCCAGGAGCCACCTGCCATGAGGATGGCATTTACAACACAGCTGGCACAATAGAGGAAATGATCATGAGAGAAGAAATTGAAAGCACTTCTGAGGGGCAAAGGGGCCTCTTGTTTTAGAGATACACCTTTCAAAGCATGATTGCTTTCCACAGCCCTTTCTCCACCGTTTCCTTGCCTCATCCTCCTGAGCACACATCCAGCCTCTTTCCTCAAGCTCACTTTGGTGGGGGTACACCTCCAGGCAGTCCAAAGCCAGCTCCCAGCCCTTACACTAAACCAGTGATCAACATGGTACAGATGAACGATATGGGTGATAACGGTCCCAGATCAAAGCTGCTTTCAGTTTCTGGAGACAGTTCGAAAGACAACCGCCCTGCTTTTTTTTCCTTTTTTTCTTTTTTTTTTTGAGATTGCAGCTGTGATAAGGCCTTTTGGTGAGACTCAAACATGTATCTGGCACCTTCACAGTGGGCACGGCAACCGCTGATCAAAGATAACTGCTGATTAACTCAGAACAAAAAGTCTGCACCTCCAAGGTTCAAAAAAAAAAACATAGCTACACCCTCTTTAACTACTACATTCTACAGATTCTCAGAATTTACCCTAAATGTCTTTGTGCAGCGGTGGATTAAGAAGAGATGACTCCACTCTGGAATCAGCACAAGACAAACAGAATTTCCTGAGTTTCTGGAAAGACATCTTCCCATTTTGGAATCGATGACTCCAAATGTCAACAGTCTCTTTCCAGAGAACTGTAAACACTGGATGCTTTTCACCCAGCACGAGCTTTATCTGATACGATGATAAATGATGACAAAGAATTGCAAAGTGGAATGGACATGAGTCATCTTCAGTGGGATCCATCACGAAGAACCCATGAGGACGCACAGTTTGAGGACACAACGTGTCTCTGCTCCTTTAAACCTGACCATAGGTGAAATTTTCTTAAGTTCTGAGAAATTGCAGCTCCTCTCAGTTTCATCCAGAACTCCAGGTGCTTTCACTTCTGCAAAGAGCACATTTCCCTTCCACTGCTTCAGAAAGAGAATAAACTTTGAGCAGCCCAAGACAAGCAGAAGCACAACCTCCAAATCAAATTTTCTTAAGTGTGTCTGAACAGAAAACTTTAACAGAAGCAACCACTTCTCCCCTAGCAAAGGAAAAACGCTACAATATTATTACCAAGCGAGGAATTACAGCTATTTCTCACTAAGGCTGTCACACTGCAACTCCAGCAGCTCACAGCACGACAGCGACTGTTGGATTCTTTTGGCACTCAAACACCTTTAAGCAAGGTAAAACAAAAATTTCAGCAGCAGCTCTTTTTGTGCAGCAGTTTTGCAAGGTTTTACAGTGCATAAAAAGCAAAGAGTGGTATCTAACTGGTTGAAATGGATGACTTCCACCTTTCTTTGCTTGGCAGTGCACGTGATTATTGACCTCTATGCTCTTGTGAGGGAGCACCACGCAGTCACACTATGGATATTTAAATAAAAATAACTATCAGCTGTGTTTTTGGGATGCAAGAAGACCTCCAAGCATCTCCTGAACCATCAGTAGGCTCCTTAAGCATTTTTAGGAGTGTTTTTCCCCTATCAGCTGAAAGTCTAAAAGCATATTTAAGCAGCTGAGTGGCTTTAAATGAGCATTCAGTGAGGCAGCATCTTGTCATGACTAACACAACTGAATTTCTTGCAGCAAGGAAAAAGCCTATTCATATGTATATCAAGGAATCACATGAAAAACCTTAGTACCAGCAAGTTTTAGCATCTTCTGCTTCAGCAACGCACACAGTTAAGCCCCAGAAGAGCACTCAAATCAGCTTCCATCCAAACTGACTCCAAATATGAGGTTGTGGAAGGATCAAATAGGGAAAAGCACATTTGGAAAACACAAAAGGTGTAATGACATTAGGTCATTCTCAGAGCTGATTTATCACGGCCACATGATACTATATCATTTATAAACTGCATTTTTAACTTCAGGGTTCCAAGACCAGACCAGACACAGCCTTCTAACGTATCAGATTTTGTCTCTGCAGTGGTTGCTGTTTTGCATGCTGTTCTGATCAGCAGAGCACACCCAGATATGTCCTCAGGCTTTATTGCCTTCTGACTCTGGGTTAGCAGCTGCTTTAACAGCATGTGCTACCACCAGCACAGACCCCAGTCTGAAAAACATGATGTCAAATCTTTGTCTAGTGTAATTTAGTGTAGTTCTACTGACCTTCAAAGGAATGACGTTATTTCTCATCATTTTAAGATGTGATTCATTACATCCTGATGTGGGGTTACTGGCAGGGCTGCAACATGGCCACCACTGGACAGCTCAGCCAAGGGGTGAAACAAGTTCTCATGAAACAAGAAGTTCTGTGAAATTCTTAGGGAACACAAATGGTCAAAAGATCTCTGCAGTGCCTCACTTTCTGCAAAATTCACTGTTACAGTGAATCCTCAAACTAAATTGCTGTGAAGATTTTAAGTACAGAAAACTGGGTGGTATGAAAATAGGAAACCACTGTCTGCACACACAATTTTCTTCAGGTGTTTTCCTGTTTGCACATCAGATGAACTCTTTTGTGACATGAAATGAAACTGAGACTTCAGGCTTCTATCACCAAGAACCACAATCTTTATTTTTCATCTTCTGCCACTGTGATGCTCGTTAAGTGCAAAACTTAAGTATCCTGTGAATATGCAAGCACCTAATGAAGTGAAGGGGACTCTCCAAGGCAAGCCTTAAAAACTCCCAACATAATACAAATCTTTGATCAGAGTCTCCTGGTTTAAAACAGGAAGATAGCAAACCAAGCAAAAAGTAAATGAAGTCATGATGCCTCCACCCTTTCAGGTACTCAGTGTTCAGCTTCAACAATTGTCAGAGTTGCTTTACTCAACACAGAACTTAACTTACTATGGAAAGGTGGCTGCAGCCTGGTTTCTTCAGATGTTTTCCATAAGGACAGTGAAAATACACTTCTTGATTGCTTCAACAGTTGCTACCAATTGATCTGTTATTTATTTATGGTTCGGTGTTTTTTTTTTCCAGTATAAAATATCACAAATTAGCTTTCTACATTAAGATGGGAAATAAAAAAAATAAAAAGAAACCACTATTAAAAACAATTCTTTTCTTTATATATAAAACTGCTACTTCAATCAGGTAATTATAAATATATTATGAGCCAAGTGCTTCCCAAAACTATGTTCACTTTGGAAGTGCACAAACAGCTGCCACGTATTTAAAAATCTGTCATTCCCATCCAACCCTTGATCCTTTCATATCTTAGAAAAATGGCCAGATTGCATTAGTACAAAAAGACATAACTGAATTCCTCAGAACATACATTGCACAATATTTTCTGCATTATCTACTTCACATCAATCATCTTTACAGAGAAAGGCTCAGCAAGTTGACTGCAACCAGGCCTTTATTCGAAGAGGAGATCCTTATCAGTTCCAGGGTACCTTCCTCCCCAAGACACGGTTGGTGATCTTCTGAAAGACAAAAACAAAGTGGCAGAGATCACTATTACCCCTCTAAAAATTACAAACAAAAAGCTTGAGAACAGCATTGCTAAGCACTCTGAACAGAATATCAGCAAGCAATTCAACACTAAGAAATGACTCCTCGTACACTTTCAGACAGCAGAAGCAGCCTTGGTGTTGCCACTCATCAATATGAGAAACACAAGGACATCCCTGTGCTGGCTGCTGTGTGGGCAGAAACAAGTCTGAAGAGTTGGAGTCTATCTCGACATCAGTTGATGGACAGTTTCCCCAAGGAACTATGGTGTGTGTCTCCCTTCTCCTTCTGAACACAACCCTCTGGGCATCACATGAGCCCCTCGTTCCCCAGTGTGCAATATGTTCAGGAAAGGACGTGGAGAAAGTAAAATTGCAAGTGATAAGGATAGTGGAAGACACAAATTATCTTCTGCAATAAACCCCTGCATAAATTAGGACTGTTCACCACTGTGGGAGAAATGAGTCATTACTGGAGGAAGAAAAAACACACCTGGGGGGCATCATGTAAAACTAGCAGGCAATGGGTTTAAAGTCAAATTAGAAAAAAAATGGACTATTTTGTGGGAAGAGCCACCATCTTGTGCAGTGACACCATGGGACTCTGCCCCTTAGTGCTGCCAATGCCACAAGTTGGAAGCTCACAGAAGAAGCAGACACACAGATGTACAACATGCAGCTCAGATCTTTGTACACACAGAATACACAGTGTATGTGTATGAGCTAGACACAGTACACACTCTGAACACATATTTATTTATACATACAAATAGCAAAGCCACTGACACAGATCTCAGTGTGGGATCTGTCCCCAGGAACTTCATGAAGCTTCAGAAGGGCTCGAAGTGCCTCATACCACAGAGCCTCTGCGCATTCCTGACAGCTCACAGCAGTGGAAGAAGCAAATTCAGCCAGCAATTAGATGCTATCTCCCCTCTTTGCTCCACTTCCAGGAACTGACTACAGAACACACACAAAAAAAACCCCTACCATGCTGCTGGCAAGAGGGAAAAGGTAGCCAAGGGGATGAAAAACAAACATTCAGGAAATGCCATAAAGCAGCATCCAAGGTAATCCAGTGTCACACCTCCAGAAACACCCACTCTTCCTTTTGAGGCAGTGACACCTGGTGGCCTCTATCGTGCATAGACTCTAAAGGAAATGGCCCATTCCCAAGAAAAGTTCAGTATTCCTGAATGCCAACGCTTTTTTGCTGTTTATTAAAGGATAAAGGGAAGTAAGTAGATAATAACTTAGCTCTCCCCTTCACAGAGGTTTCTCCCATACTCTATATTTACAAAGACATACTAACTGCAAATAACAGAAAAGCCTCAGTAACAGAATGAATTTGTATCTGCTACAGTCAAAAACACTCATTATCATGTCACAGATTCAGTGAGTCCCTTTGGATTCGTGTCACCAGCAGATCTGAAATCCGTCCCAACTGTTGTTTTTAACATTAAAAGGCATGCACAGTTCCCTTCATCAGTATAATTTTATGCTCTATTTAAAGTCAAAACACAGAGGACAGAACATCAGTCCAGACCCATGGTATCCTGTGATAACCTTGCCATCTTAATGATTTTTTTTTTTTTTTAAATATTTAACAATTCCAAACATTAACACTGCCTGTGCAACCCTCTGAGCTGCCTTCTAGCACGTGAATTTGGACAAGGTTCCAGTTGGGAGCCCATACATCACCTCCAGAGGATCCTGTGCTCACCCAGTGCTAACAAAGCTGTTATGTCACTCTCTCCACTCCCTTCTGCAACGCCCCACTTTGCCACTGCAGCACATAAACCACTCACACAAGCACTGAGCCCTTGTTTCTTGGGTGTCCTGTGTGTTTATTTTTCACTTGTACTTTATAATAAAGGAAAGCGGGTTTTGGTCACATATGGTCACTACTTTGGGGCCCTATTTTGAGCCAAACAAACTCAGTTTCATCCCACCCCATAACCTGGACACTAATTTCAGCCCATCACCTTTGGTTCCCTATAGCAAATGAAAAGAGCTACGCTGCCTCCAGGGAGCACTGTGTCCCACATCATAGTGGATGTTGCTCACGCTGGAAACACCAAGCTTTGTTTTCTCCCTGAGATGCATTTCTCAGAAGCTGGTGAGCACGTTTCCTTTCAAAGTGTTGACAGGTGTAACTGCACACTGATGTGTACCTCTAAATACTGGTGTGAGGGTTTCATTTCCAAGTGATCCTTTAGCAAGAACTTGTCCATGCACATACAGATGAGCGTGTGTACATATTTAATTCCTTGCTTCCTTTCCCAAACATTAGACTTCCTTAACCTGTGAGCCCTCAATGACCATTCTATGATTCTCAGACCTGCAGAAGCAGCAAACACGTGGCACTGCTAGCTAATCCCACCCTAAGAGCCAGCTGGACTGCAATCCATGAGGTGCACACTTAGTTTTACTTCTTACATGTTTGTTCTTTTATTATCAGTGACAATAAAAGAAAGTGCCCCAGAGCCATATTACATCATAGCCAATAGGTAACTAAATTAGGATGCAAGTCCACTTCATCATTATAACAAAGAGTTCAGCCACAGGTGCTGGGAGGAGAGAGGAAGCACTCACTCTCAGTAACTGAGCAGTCTAAGACATCCCCACATTCCCAGCTGTTTCACTCGTGCTCCCCTGCCAGGTATTAACAGCTGCTGTTAACCTTTTGAGCTGCACCCAGAACTGGAATGGCTGTAGCATGAGTATAACCTTCCCAAATTGAGATGTCCACTGCTAGTCTGTCAAAATCCAAAGACAGAAGGGCAAAAGTTTAATTAGGGACAGACCACTCCACTGAACACTCACCTGGGAGTCAGAGAATACAGTACTGTGGTTTTGGAGAGTACTACACCTTACACAAACCTAGCAGGTGACAGCAGGACTCCCCCAGAGACTGCAGTTGAGATCAAGTTAGGTTTATTCTTGAGTACCAATCTCCTGCTCTACATCAGCAGTTTACAAACTTGTCACTGTGGGAGATACTCAGTTTGAGTACAGTGCTATCATTTAAATGATACAACCTTACATCACATGTTTTCAGTCTAGCTTTTGTACCAGGATAAAACAGTCTTCTCCTAATACTGTGTCATCTCCAGAGCCATTCCACAAATCTGTCTTGCTTCCTTCCCCCACACACAATCAGATCCACTTTAGAAACTGATGCTCTCAGCAACACGTTAACAAAATCCTAAACAAACCATTCACTGTATTTACAGCTACTCACCACAGCTATTCTGCATCATCAAGGAAGACAAAAGATTACAGTATTTACTGCAATGAATCATCATCCCTCTTCCAACCAACACCACGCTTGTACACAAAACTTGTGATATGATTCCCCCTCTCCTTCCAGCTACGTACTGCCTTGAGTCAGTGACTGCCATCACTCATCAGCTGTAAGACCATGCTGTACTGGCATCTGAGGTTCTCAGACTACTGGAAAAAATGTGTTCTGAATATACCCTGCAAAAGCATAGCATCAAATCCAAGTAATTCTAGTGGTAAGAACCCACAATCAGATTAGGAAGGTACTCCAGGTAATACATCACATTACAAGCCCTTGCTTTGAAAATCCCATTACTGCTGCTCCTAACAAACAGCTGTTATTCCAGCTCTGGTAGGACAACTCAGCCAGGGAACAGTTACAATACTAAAATACTGAAGTATAAGCTTGAAACAGAGAAGAAAAAGAAATAAATCAGTTTTCAATTTTCACGCACGTCCCTAAACCAGTGAAGCCTATAGTGCAGTTCATTGCCTGCTTCCTGAGCTCTGCAGAAGGCTGCTGGTATATAAGTCAGACAGCAAGAAGATAAACCAGGTTAGAGCTTCAGTGTTTGAAATACTGACTGTTTCTCACCTTCTAGTTTTTATTGTCTTAAAGAGAAAGTTTAAGCTTTCTCAAACAGCTCAAAAAGGAATACATTAGTCAACCTGGGAGATGCATTTCACAAAAGGGACTGAAGGGTCTCTTCAGTTTTATCAGGATATTTATCACATCACTCACTGCATATAAATTCCTATGCTTTGTTACACAGAAATACAAGATGGTAAGATGCATGTATATGGGAAGACAGAGGAACAGAAGATTCCTCCTTGTTACCCACTGTGATTAACCCAAGACAGTCTTTCTGCCACGAATAAAAGCTGAGCTTCACAGACAGACACAATTTGGACAGCCAAGGAAGAAGAGTGTTAACAGCAGCTGTTGGCTGGACAGAAGCAGCTCCCTGCAGGAATGTCTCCACTTCATGGCAGAACGAGACAGGATTCTGCAAAGCCCTACAGTAACCCAGCCATATGGCCCCCACTGATTCCTTCTCCTGCTCACCAAAATCCTGGAGCCCTCACCTCACCTTTGGTCCACCGCTGGCTGTTTGGTGAGACTCTAGCCCAGGAACTGCTCCTAAACTGCTGGAGAAGTGTTTGTGCTCCAAAGGCAGTCACAGCCATGCTGAGATACCACTTTCTCCTGCAGCTTGCCAGACAGAGCTGATCCTAGGCCAATCAGTGCCAGCACAGCACAACCACGCTGTCAGCAGAACAACCGCTTTATGGTGAAATCCACAGCCCCCAGAGGTACCAAATGACCACCAGGACTGCCAATTCTCCACTGGAGAAAAATTAAGAATGACAACTCCAGGCTGTGTTAAACGTGACTGCAAAGCCAGCTGTGAATACAGCCAGCTAAAGCCATCCACAGCAAGAGTGGCCAAGAGCTAAAGCAGCAGCCTCCAATTCCAAGAGCCAAGCTACGGAATCTCTTTAAATATGCTCTACAGTCTGCCTTGCTCTGCTATCAAGACTCTGCACGTGGCCTCTTTTGTATGCTTCTTACTTCCATCCTTCCTTGTTAGTTTCCCACACACACACAGTTCTGGAAGGACTGCCAGGTCAGGTGATTTTTTTTATTAATATTATTTTATTTTCAGCTTGACTGCTTCAACCCTGGTTAAGTGCTAAAGCATATTATCCTAATCATCAAGAATGAGCAAAATAATACCATGGAACTAACGCTTAGTATCAGTATGATGCTACCATTCCAACAAGTTTCAATCTAACTATTTGACCAGAGCACCTACCATTTTGTACTGCTGTGCTTTCAGGCGGTACGTGTTGTATTCTGATTTTCTTTTCTCTTCCTCTCGCTTCTTCTGCACCTCTGGTAGCTGCTCATAGATCCTGTGTGTAAATACAAGAAGCCAGAAATAGTGATTTGGAAGGAAGGAACTCCTAGATATCAAAAACATCTTCCTTTCTTGGAAGATGGACACTTGGATCAAGTTGTTCAGGCATTTTTCCTGCTGCCTTGTCTAGGTCGATACTTTATCTTCTGCCCTGCCAAACTACTCCTATAGCAGAGACAAACAGCAAGGGATGCTCTGAAATAAAAATAAAGATGAGTGGTGCTCATTACAGAGTCAGTGTGATATTCTAGGCTGGTTTTACATGCTACCACCTAAAGAAGGGACCTGAGAGCTATGATGGCAGAGTTGTGCTGATAGTGCCTCCCCCAAATCTTCCTTTAAGATCATGGGGCTCATTTCAGGACAGTGGTTGCCAAGAATCATAAAGCTTCATAAAAGATTGTGGTCTATTGGAGGTGGTTTAGAACCATACTCAAAGATTCCAGTGCTATTACACTGAAAGACAGATAAATACTATAACTCTTTCCTTTAAAAAAAAAAAAAACTGACTTAATAATCATCAAATAGGAGGAGAAGGGGAAAAAAAGACCTCGTTACGATACTGCAAAGGCATACTCTAGGAGACTATTTCATTCCTACGTCAATGTGGTAACAACTTTCCATAATTACAGTTCACTTGGACTATTTTAAACACCTCTATGCCTTCAACTCTTATTATCTGAAAGTGCTTTAACACATTCCATTTTGAACACTGGAAATCAAAACAGCCCACCAGCCAGGAGGGAGGAGAGGTATCTTTGACAGTTGTCTTGGTCCTATCTCCAGCAGACAAATAATTCCTCAGTCTGGCAGGAACAGTGATGGAGGCAAACGTGTCAGTTTGCATCGAGCTGCTATTTAGCCAGTACAACTTAGGTGTCCAAGTCTCAAAGAACAGACAAAAGTTAACACGAAAACAAACTAACAGGAAGATGTAAGACAACTAACCATGCGGAATCAAGAAAACAGTGAATGAAACCCAAGTGTTGTTCAGCATTTAATTTTATGGCCTAACTCCTCAGCATCAGCTACGGAGAGCCATACTCTACAGTGCCACATACAAATGTGTGTCCCCATCCAATGGACTTCACAGAGGAATTGATGAGCTTATGCTCTCTGAGGGCGAGGAAATACAAATCCAACACTAGGAAATTCTGTGACAGATCACGTAACATTGCATCTATAAAAACAATTGCCATTAGATTAAAAATAAATCAAAAGGAGCTGCACTCCCCTTCCAGTGATCTACCTCTTCTTGTGTTTCCCTCTTCTCTTACTCTGTCTGTAGCTGCTCTTAGGAGGTTATCTTTTCTAAAAATGCCACTACTGCTACGTAAAACAGGAAGTAAACCGTATTTGGATGCTTATTTTCCATCTCTGAGACCTTTCTGTAAGGCAGCAGAGGCTGCTGGGTCTATGTAAGTGCTACTGGAGGTGGGGGGTGAATATTTGGGATTTCATTTTACTAAACATCTCACCCTTCCCTAAGAGCTTTCACCATTTTAAGGCTCTTCTCAATGAAAGACCAAGGTTTACCACTCCCTGATTCATCCCACCATAAAGATATTTAGAGCAAGAAGTGGGCAAGTCAGAATTACAGGTAAATACACCAAAAATCGTTTTCTTTAGCTCTAGCTAATTGACCATGAGAAATTCCATTTATACCCTTGCAGAGAAAAAAGCAAAACCTTCTGTACTCATTATAGGTGGGGATTTCAGAAGAATGGTACAGAATAAATTACTTCTCAGATCCAACTGAGAGTTGGAGTATGACAGCAGTAAGAACAAAAAAACGCCACGGAGTGTGACTGCCTGAATCAGTCTCCATAGAAATCCTGCTGACTTGGGTCTTATGAAATCAGAGTTTCTGAAAATACTTGAGTTCAGACACATCAACCACAAGGTCCAAGTGACCCAAATCCAAATTATTCCATTTCAACTAAAACATGGAGGCGTGTTCTCAAGGGAGCTGGCATATTTACCACTTCTGTCACCTCTCTACTGATGCCCTAAAAATATTGTTAAATGCCAAAGGGTATTCAAATAAAACATTCTTATCTCCTAGCATGCATATCACAGGGTTTATTTTATATTTTGGGTATTCCAATGGATAGTTTGTACAACCACTGTGTGATTTTGGCTGGAAAGGACCTCTGGAGGTCATCCAGCCCAACCTCCTGCTCAAAGTAGGACCAGCCTCAAGGCTAGATGGAGTTGCTCAGGCCTCATCCTGTCAACTTCTGACAGTTTCCAAGGATGGAGATTCTACCATCTCTGTGGGTCCCTGGTCCAGCATTTCACCGCTCTTCGTGAGAAACTCATCTCCTCACCTCTCTCCTTGCTGTAACACATTGCCACCGCTGCTTTTCCCATCACTGTGTTTAAAACTACACAGACACTCTAGTGGCCAGCACCCTACATTCTGTCTCCTTTTGGGATCCAGTACTTGGATCATTTGCTGTAGTGTTTGGACCATGGACACTGCAGCAGAATACTCAGGTTACAAAGATCTGTCTTCTAAAATAGTCTAATTTCTAGGGTTTTCTAAGTAGGTGGTCTCTGACTCTGATAAAGTGCTAATGTCTTGCACTGGAAATGCTGAGTTATCCCCAAAGACTCCCCTTTAAGACCCCCCTTGTATTCCCCAGATGCAGTTCATCCATCTTCCCTACTCATTTACTCAACCTTACCGTTTAGATCTTTGAACCATTTCACTCTTCGGAATTGCTTTTCGCTTTTCTTTAATCAGATAACCTAAAAAAAAAAAAGTTTCAGGATGAGAGAACAGTAAACAAATCCGCTTACCATAAAGAATATTGTTGCATCAATCTTATTCCTTTATGGACTTCTGGATTTTTATCAACAACATAAATAATTGGGATACTTAATAAAAGTACACGCATCCCTAAGGAGGAAATAAATTAATTCCTACAGAATGTCAAGAGCAGAACCACGGAGATACCTCTCTCAGAGAGCAGGTGACTTGCATTCCTGTAGCCTTTCCTTTTCTCTGGAGGATTAAAAAGCTCTTCGCGTTCGGACTGCAGCACGCTCTGCATCCTCCTCTCCTCCATCACGAGCTTCAGGTGCTTCACACGTTCGCCAGACCGGGAGATGAAATCAGGGCGATGCACTGCAAGAGCTTCCTAAGAGGGGACAACACCAAAAAAAATCTGAAGCAGACAGACAGACTCCCTGCAGTTGGGAGAAAGTAATAATTAAAGTATCCAATGTCATTAAAGAGGCATTAGAAAAATAACCCATAAGAGTATGGGTATAACATATGAAATTGTGTATCCCCAGTGCAAGGTAGATCCTCAGAGACCTTGCTTAGCTTTCTCAACAACAAGAAGGAACAAATACCTAAAATGATTAGCAAAAAGGACACAAATCTCATATCAAAAAAAAAACAAAGCAAAGTTCACACAAATTTAGTCCACAGGATGGAAGACACTGCAACCTATTACAGTCTCCCTTACTGTAGGTCAATGGGCACATGACCATTAGCACTTCATTTCTGGTTTGTTGTTTTATACCAGAAATGGAATTTTTTGCTGTTGTTACCCTTTTTTTTGGTTGTTGGTGGTGGCTTTTTTTTTTCCCCCCTTCATCTCCTGATATCCCTATTTGTCCTCTTCAATTTCCATCACAGGGAAGTCTCTGAGCACAGGAACAGATGCAACCAAGCTTAAAAGGAACTTCAGAAGTGCACCTAAGCTAGCAATTACTAATTCAGATTTTACTTGCAATGGATGATCTTTTCAAAATCATTTCTTTACACTACATCTGTATTGTTCCACAGATTACAGTGATCACAATTCATCTGTATACCACATATGCACATGTATGGATATACACATACACTGTTTGCACTGTATGAATTAAAGCCCATTTTAATTACACACTATGCACACCACATTTATTCCTGCATGGAACCCAGCACTACCTGACACTGCCTCAGCTACATCCCCCTGTAGTTCCTGAAGCCCTAAAACAGCTGAATTGAAACAGATTATTTTATTGTGCAAAGCCAGATCACCACAAGCCAACAAGGCTGATGACTTCATTGATTTTTTGGTTGGGTTTGTTTTGTTTTGCATTTCTAAGCAAAAAGTCTGTAATTCGTTGACTTCCAATAATTATAAAGACAAAACAATTGAGAAGAAAGAAATAAAAAAAGTGTTTCCACAAGACTCAGCATTACTCCTGAAGTCCTGCAGAGATCCCAGCAGTCTCATAGCAACAGCGTGCCTTTACCTGCAGCGTAAGCTTCACAAATGGCTGGATGGGCCGGGTCTCAGCACCTCTTTCTGGAAATGCTGGCTGAGCCACGTGGCTGCACCGCTGCTCTTGACAGTTCTTCTCTCGCAGAGGTTCTCTCCAGGGCTTTGTGCTGCTCAAGGGCTCAAACCAAGATGGACCAGGACCAGCAAAGGAATTGGAACGGTTTTCTTTCCGGGATTCAGACTTCAAATCCTCTGCTTGGACAAACCACGAAATCCCTGTTGGAGAGACCATGGAAGAGAACTGAGATTTGTAAGACAACATCTGCCCCTTTTCCATCCTCATCTATAGCCCTTCATGCCCAAGATCTTATCTAAACACAATCCATGGCCTAATACTGCAATAAACGCTCACTTCAGTCACTACACTGATATCAGCAATTACACATTTTTAAGGAGACTCTGTTCTGTCCCAAAAACCTTATGGCATTTTATAGATATTTTGAAGAGCAAATGTTTTACATCTTGCAAATGTTAAGGATGTATACAGGAATTAGATTACTCACAGTTTACATACTTAATGGGATTTGAATACATCAGCTAGTACTCTGAGCAGATATTCTAAATTTTCCAAATTAAACCAGCATGAGGGAGAATGACTTGTCCCTACAACAACAACGATGATGACTAAGGAAAATACTTTTAAACATTTAATCATGACACTGTGAAGACTGACAAGAAAAAAAAAAATCAGGAAACTACTCCATCAGCCCAAAAACACAACTGCAGCTCAAAGAGGGAAACAAGTCTAGTTCTTCTGGTGCCAAACTTTTCCCTCAAGTACTCCTGAAAACAAACAAGATCTTGTTCTATGAAGCCTTAGTACATGAAGCAGTTAAGTATAAACTACAGAGTCCACACAGAACATTTTATACCTTGAAAATCAAAACTAAGCATCTCCATGATTCCTACCTTATTCATATCCCCTTGATTTATTCTTAGCCTCGTATTTGCTGCCTTTATTGGTAAGGTCACATCCAACAGCTTCACAGAAAATGCTATCATAATAGATCATTAAAAACCTCACTTGATAGAGTGGTTTTGTTAAAAATTCAGTGACTAAAAAGAGATTAAGACTTGACTATATGACAGAAACCATTTAGTGTTCTAACTAATCCTCTTCACATTTTGCTAGATGCTGTTGAAACGCACAGCTTTTCTACTCTGCAGAAAGTATATTTTGGACTGACCTTGTGGTAAATGCAGTCTGCTCCTTTTTGTCCTTTTCTCCACAAAAAAACTGCCTGGCTGTCCCTTCTGCTCACCCTTGCTTCCTGCTGCCTGATGATCTGTGACCACACCATCTGACTCTCCAAAAATACCATCGACACGATGCCAGGGTTCCCGTGGCCGTTGATTTGCCTGGATAGGTCTTGGGGTAGGAAAAGTCACACCAACATCTCGAGTGTTTCTCTTAGTTGCACTGCTGACAATCTCCAAGTCTCCTGTAGTTCAAAATGAAGCAGTAACATGTTATTCTAGAGCAGCTCGGAGAACTAGCAGGTCCAGAAACAGCTACAGTTTTCCCAGTATGCCCCATCCAAAAGCAAGTTTTATCATTAAGAGATTGGTTTGTCCACAGCACTACAAACACTAAACAGAAACACAAGATGTCCACTAACATTCAATAAGACATCATGAAATCTGGAAAGCAAGTCATGACAGCAGTTGGCTGATTCTATTCACTGGCTCATGAAAAAAGAAGTAATAAATAAATGATGTGTCTGATGAGTGAAACAAAATCATTATTGAATCTTAAAATGGGAACTTTGTATTTAAAGTAATGGAGGAACAGTAAACTGCCACCAGAACAAACTGAATGCAGAACTGCACCAGTCCAGGAAGAGCTTATGATTGAAATAGAATGTAACATCCAAAATATTACTAAGAGGAGTATGGAAGGCTGCAGTCACAAGCCTTCTGAAATGGCATATGCCCACAAAATACGTTCTGTGGGCAACAGATGCCTTGCAGAGGAAAAAAAAGTATAAAAAATAGTTCACCTTTATGATTGAAATGGAGAAGAAGTTGAGGTTAACAAAGCATACGAGCGAGAAAACTGGCTACTACTCGAGCAGGCCAAGAAAGGAAAGGAAATGACTCCTTTTAATTAAAACATAACATCCTTCTCTGAAAGCACTTGAAGTGAATTTGAAGAGTGCTGCACATTCATACCCATCACCAGAAACGTACAGCAGACGTTGGAGAATGGTTTCCAAAGAGACAAAAAGCAGAAGCAAACGCACAGCATTCACGTTTGGAAGCCAACAACTCACCTGCTTGGATACCTTTGTTCAACATCCGCGTTCGTCGCCTGTTACTAAGAGCTGAGCTTGGCCCCCAGGAACTGCTGCTTGTGGAAGCTGAGTCCAATGAAAAAACGAATGCCTTCTAGAGGGGAAAAAAAAAAGAAACATGCAAGAGAAGAAATCCCTGAAAACACAACTGAAATGGACAGAAAGGGGGATTTATACAGCAAGGAAGTTAGGCATCTCTTAGACAACTCTTACAAAACCCCTTTCCTGCAGCAACTTTGTTTGTTGGCTGTACTTTCAGGAAAGAACTCAAAGTGCAAAACATTTCTGCTTCAGGAAGAAAGGTAAAAACCATCTGAGCTGTATTCCCACCCTCTCAAACCAAAGCCTTTAAAGGTTGTGGGGTCACTGGAGGGATAAGCTGTCTTGAAAAAAGGAACGTGTTGCTTTGCAAATCCACAGCGAAATCCAGTTCTGCAACAGTGGCATGAAAAAGCAAAATCCTTTTAAAAGCACGAGAAGTTCTCCCACCCTTATAATCCTCACTACATAAAGGTCTCCAGGCAGAGAAAATTAAACTCAATGAACACAGGAGATGTGAGGCCCATGGTAAGAGCATGGCTTAGGCCATGGTTTCACATCTTCAGCATTCATACAGACAGGAGTTCCAGCTGCAAAGATGGTAAGCAGCAGAATTTTGTTGTAATCAATTCAATTTGATGATGTTAGTTTTAGAGACATTGAAAATGGGTTGCATTCTGCCTGTCATGCATCTCGTCTACGAGTTATTTTTCTTTATATAAAGCACAGGGAACATTAATGCTTTATTAACAGCAATTAACTGACAGCTTCCCCAGGCTTCAAATCCAACAGTGTGGCACAGACCAATCCCTGCAACGCTGTCAGATTTCGTTTTTAATTATGAAACAGATTTTTTTTTTTGCTTGATCATACCAATTAGTATCCTATTAGCAGCTCATAACGCTAGCCACAATGGAAATTAACAGAAGCTTTTTTATTACCTTTTTATTGATCCTCTGCTATCACCACTTCAATGCAAAACAGAATTTCATTTCAACGTTTCAAGGAGGCAGTTTTTACTCTCATGCACGCTGGCAAGAGGTGGTTTTTAGTTTCATAAAACTATTTCAGCTCTGATAAGAGTGCATGAGACAGATGTAGCAGATACAAATCTTTCAGAGAAACGAAGCAGATTTGAATAAGCACTCAAAGAGGAAGACAGCAAGGAGGAAAATACCAAGATAACCCATTTACATGCCCATCAGCCTGCAGAAATCAATACAAGCAGGATTCAGTGCTGAACGTTGCCATCATGTTGCTGTTTGGACTAGAATACTCAGTGCAGTGCTTTCAAAGCCCTTCAGCAGTTAAACAGCACAACCTTTAGCTTTGTACCTGCTACCAGATGGCAGTTTGAAGAGTGCTTTCAAAATAACAGAAACCTGGAATAGAGAAAAACCTTCTGGGATGGGTTCAGCATCTATAAATAAGAAAAGCTGCAATCAAGTTTTCTGGAAGCAGAGCTGACAATAGGCTCTCAAAGAAACTGAGCTACAAAATGCAGCACTTGTCTGGAAAATTGGTACAGTAATGTCTCCAGGAGCATCTCCAGCTATAAATAAGCATCTGTCTCTGAGCTACAGATACGTGCAACCAAAAAAAAAAAATCTTGATTTCTGTTCTGTATCACTAAATTTAACATTTGGATTTTTAAATGAAGTTTGCATTTTGCCATTGATTTTCTTTCATCCTTACCTGAAGTGGGTCAAATGTCTCTTTGTACATTGGTGAAAAGAAAAAAAAAAAAACCATCATCAGATAAAAGATCTCTCTTTCTAAAAGCCATCTGGGCTCAACGCAACATCAAGCACTGGGAACAATGAGCCTTTACTCTCACTTAAGAATTACTGGATCTGTTATCTCATGGGTGATTTTAACAGTCATAAAGACCTGAGGCTGCTTTTAAGGTCCAAAGAGACACTGAAAGATTAGCCTTAATACACACAATGGAATAAAGTCATCTTCTAAACAGCCATGCACAGAATGTTGGATCCTGATTTCATATTTAGGCAGAGAGCGTTCTCATGAACAGTCTTAATGTTGCAAAGTTTACAAATTTTAGTTTATATTTTAAAAGAATTCTTAGCCTTGAAAAATCCTGCTGTTCCTCAGACATCCATTCAGTAACTTGACACAAGAGTTTTAGCTGTTTGTGTATAAAAAAAACTTGATTCAAAGAAATCCATTACTAACAATGACACTCTTGCTTTCTTCTGCCAAAATGTGAAGAAATATTTCCTACCTGTTCCTGTCCTTTTCAGCATTATTGCTTATTACAGAACACCGAAACTCCTGTTTCTTGATCATTAAACCCATCTCAAGGCCCCATTTCAGGAAAATAGTTTTCATTTCTTCTCCAAGGGGCCATGGAGAAACATAGAAAGATTCCCTCAGCTCTGAAACAGCTTCATTGCAGAGTTTTTGTCTAGAATTCAGTAAGAATAATTTGAACTTTGATCCAATGGTATTTATTGTTGCTCCGATGTATTCTGGTAGCAATATGCAGTCAAAAGCTACAACCTCCGCTTTGTAACTTGCACTCAGGATGACAAAAATCACAGAACCTGCAGGTACCTAGAAATCAGAACAGGATCTTGTGACTTGCAGAACAAACACTGGACCACGAAGGTGGAGCGAAGGCAGGGTTTTATTCACGATTCTGCGGCAGCCAGACACTCGGGGGATCTCTCCTCCTAAGCCTCAAGTAGCTTGGGGCACAATTTTATAGGGTACTTGTTTACAATTTAGATCCCTATCACCTGCAAAAATTCCAAGAATCCATACACTTAGTCATCCTGATCCCGTACAGCGTGTTCACAGGTTAGCACCTAATCCCGTACGGCGCGTGTGATCACTGAGAAATTTCCAAGAAAAGATTTGTGTGATCCTTCCCCATTGAGCACGTGCAGCATCCTTCTGTAGTAGTCCCAGTCGAGCACCTCCTGTTGGTTGTTAGGATTAAATTCCCATAATCCGCATGCGCGCCTGGGTATTCCATATTTCCATATGGTCCGGAGCTGATATTGGCGTGGCTCACATTGTGTTGCTGATTGTTACCTTTCTGCTCCTTTACTATAGGCTAAAGGAATCCTTATCAGCACTCTG
>WBMW01000420.1:560877-605115 GCA_013396635.1 Penelope pileata | reverse complement strand
GGACCTGGGGGTGTTGGTTGATGCTCGGCTGAACATGAGCTGACAGTGTGCCCAGGTGGCCAAGAAGGCCAATGGCATCCTGGCCTGTATTAGAAATAGTGCAGCCAGCAGGAGCAGGGAGGTGATCATCCCCCTGTACTCAGCTCTGGTGCGGCCGCACCTCGAGTGCTGTGTTCAGCTTTGGACCCCTCACTACAAGAAAGACATTGAGGCCCTGGAATGTGTTCAGAGAAGGGCAACAGAACTGGTGAGGAGTCTAGAGCACAAGTCTGATGAGGAGCAGCTGAAGGAGCTGGGATTGTTCAGTCTGGAGAAGAGGAGGCTCAGGGGAGACCTCATCACACTCTACAACTTCCTGAAGGGAGGCTGTGGTGAGGAA
The DNA here is from genome assembly GCA_013396635.1 of Penelope pileata. NCBI lineage: Eukaryota > Metazoa > Chordata > Aves > Galliformes > Cracidae > Penelope > Penelope pileata. The sequence goes on along the minus strand of WBMW01000420.1, from coordinate 604,736 downwards.
AGGTTTGGCCTCTACTCCCAGATAACTCCTGACAGGACAAGAGGGAATGGCCACAAGTTGCACCAGGGGAAATTTAAATTAGATATAAGGAAAAACTTTTTCACTCAAAGAGTGGTCAGGCACTGGCACAGCCTGCCCAGAGAGGTGGTGGAGTCACCATCCCTGGTGCTGTTCAAGAAGCGCCTGGATGAGGTGCTAAGGGACATGATTTAGTAGCTTAGTAGGTAGTGATGGTGGTAGGAGGACAGCTGGACTAGATGATCTTGCAGGTCCTTTCCAACCTTGTGTTTCTATGATTCTATGATTATCTACTAAACACACTAATTGTTGTAGCTAGCCTGCCCACGGGGGTCTATTTTGTGGAGACTCCAACTCACTTGCTTCCCAAGACTACTTTCCAGACACGTGGGAGAAAAACCAGACAAACAGAAGCAGACAGAAAGGAAGCAGGACTGGTATTTGAAGGTCTTTTCATCTCCTCCTTACTCCTGGAAAGGGAGCAGACTGGTTTCCTTTTGAGCTACTTAGAGCACAGTCAAAAGCCTACCATCTAAACAACATTCCCTGGGAAATTTTAAGCAAATCTCCAAATAAGAAACTTTGTCACTGCACAGCAGTTTAAGAGGATTTGTAAAAGTTAGTCAAAAATGTCTTTTAGTTTACATACCTCGGCCTCTTTTCGTTTCCTGTGTCTCTCAGAAGCAACCTTTGGATATGCTGCACCCCTCGCTCTGCTGCTTCCCTTGTCCCACTCTTCAGAGCAGCTTCTGTGCTGGTGGATGGTACAATAAAGCTGGGAGAGTCTCGGTGCCAACTGCACTCTTTCGTGCCCAAAAGCCCTGATCAGTCTGGCAGTGTCAATGGTGGAAATGGAACTGCTCACCTCCGTCTGAGTTGTAGTTTCTATCTCTGTTTGGGTCACCACATCTGATTCAGAGATGGTGGAACTGATTGTGGTGCAAAGATCTTTACTAAGCCTTCTCTCTGAGGAAGTGTCACTGGAAGTTTCCAAGTGCTGCTGGTGCTGCAAAATTTTATTGGTGTGGCAAATGAGTTTCTCCCCTGACCTATTTTTCCTAAGCTCAACAAAGCTACTTTCGTCATGGTTGATATATGGTCTTTCTTCAACAAGTGCTGCATGAGGCTCTAAGGTACTTTCAGACACGTTCTTTTCTGGCAGTCTAATTTTTTTCTGCTCTTTTACCTTACTTCTTTTTTCAGAAACATTCCTTTCTGATTTTGCTGGTATCAGTGTATACTTGACAGGATTCTGAAGGAGCCTGGCCAATCGATCGAGGCGTTCAACAAGGGTCAGCTCACCATTACGCCCAAAATCGTGCTGCTGGTATCTCTTCTGGTGCTCCAAAAACTTCACCCAGAGTTCATCTAAGCTACCAGCAGAGTGGGTTCTCTGTCTCAGCGGTGGGTCTTTCTCCACCTTGTCACGAAGGCAAGTTGTTTGGCTACAAGCTGAAGGAAAAGTGTCAGCTGCCTTTCGTTCTGCTTCTCTTCTGCCACGCTGAGGCAGCTCCCATCCCAATGTTTCATTATTCAATGATGTCCCAGCATATAGATCCTCGTTCTTACTGTAATCTGCTTCTGCAGTGAGGGGGAAGAATTCGCGTTCGCCATCTTTCTTACGACGGACAGAGGAAACACGTCGACGCCGATGGGCGTTCCTCTGATTTTGGATGAGAGCACTGGAGGAAGCTCTAGCACGTCCAACATCGGAGCAGTCCTCCGAGAGCTCGCTGCTGGATGGGTGGTAGTCCTCACACATGGGCATTGGATGGTGGGGGTAGAACGGTGCAGACCTGAAGACTGAAGGAGTCGTTTTCACAGACCTTAAATGATGTGTGTGTTCTAGAAGAGAAGAAAACCCTTTAATTTCTTGTTCCTTTACAGGGAAGCAAGAAGCAAACGACAATTCTTAAACAGGCTCATTTTCACTCTAACACTCCCAAAATGTAACTAACTTTTCTATCCTGTGCAACAAAGAATCCAAGAGAATGCTGTACCCAACTGAATCTGAGCTGAATGTAGTTACCCGGATCAAAATTTGGACACAGTCTCTATATTTTATATTTATGGAAACTCATGACAGGCAGCCACAACTCAGATTGCCTTCAGACAAGTGCCCAGGAAGTACAAGTGTTGCCAAAGGCTATGCCTGACCTTTTTTTTTTTTTCTTTCCCCAGGAACTCAGAAAAGCACTACAGATAAGACAACCAATGCCACTTCCTGCACAGCTCTGGAAGCATCTCTGGTAGGATACCAAGACCTCTGCTTTGCTTTCAAGCTCAGATAACACATTACAGCTCCAAGTAGAAGTGAAATCCCCACCAGAATATGTTACAATCCTAAACTACAGAGGGCTACATGTAGAAATCCAATTATAAACTCATTTTACCAGATATACATTAAGTATATATGCAGCATATACCAGCAGAAAAATATCCCAAGCCAATCTTAAAGCTATTTACAATAAACTGTAAAGGCATCAAATTTTAAAAAAGGAAAAATTTTCCACATTATGTCCTTTGTACAATGGACTGATCACATAATGATCCAAAAATGAAGAAAGTAGGAACTATAGATGCTAGTGCCAGAAGAACTTCCAAAGTCTCTCTGCTTCCTACAAGGTCTCTCATGACATGTTAGGCAAGCACACAGTTTAAAGGTGCATTATAAAGTAGTAATAGCTTTAATTTAAATTTAAAAAGTTAGCACTAAATAGAATAGTCCATTTACTACTAATGGTAACGCCAGTGGTTAGGTAATGGGGAGCTGTCAGCTAATACATGTCAAGCTCTATTAACAACATGAATCTCACTTAAATTACTTTTTCCCTAGCTTTCCACTATTCCCTTCCCTCAAATGTTTTGCTGTTGTTTCAAGCAACATTCTCCTGTTTCACTCCTCCTGCAGTTGTAACAAAAACGTAGAACTGGAAACGCATCTACCCCACTAAGCAGCACAGGCCATGGTTTTATAAAACCTCTACTCTGCATGGGAAACAGTGAGGCAAAATAAGCACAGGAAGAGTTGCAATAAAATGGTGTCCATTTGTCCTGTTGGCACAGCCTCCATCTTTGATTTAGTTGCTTCTTTTCCTTATAGATCTTTCCTTCCTCATCTCAACACAGAACACTTCAGTGTCACGTCAAGATCATGAATAGCATGGCCAGACCCAATCTCATTAACTCTGAAATTAGAGGAATTTCTCCTTGCATGTAAGGTCAACGTTTAGATATCAACTGATCCACATCCTCCTGATTAATGAGCTTAGACTCGGGAATGCTATGCAGAATTTTTGCTATTTCTGTAGTTTTACCAACAAAATAGAAGGAATGCAAACAAGCAAGAAATAAAAATAAGTTTACATAGAGAAACTTACTTTAAAAAAAATACATAACTTGCATAATTTTAAGTTCTAGACAAGCTCTGTGGGTAGAGGTAATCTTTTCTTAGACCTGCTAAAAATATAGTTGAAAGCCAGAGAAGATTTTGAAAAAGCAAGTTCTCCTTCAAAGCCTGCTTGAGCTCCCAACTGTACTGTTTTAACAAAAGGCTATTTCTACTTCATTCTTTTTTTGCCTGTGTTATTAGGCCACCACTGCTACAGAAAAATACCATTAATTTTACATTAACAATTGTGTTCCCCTCTCATCATTATCCAGGCTATTCAGACAGACAGTATCCATCCATCTTTATTCCAACAGAAGATTTCTTCCTCTTGCAGATTCTTGTTTGGAGAGCTCACTTCTATACACAGTCTTTCTTCAATTCTACCACCCAAGATTCATAGAATCATAGAATGGTTCAGGTTGGAAGGGATCTTAGAGATCATCTCGTTCCAACCCCCCTGCCATGGGCAAGGACACCTCCCACCAGACCAGGTTGCCCAGAGCCCCATCCAGCCTGGCCTTGAACACTGCCAGGGAGGGGGCATCAACGACTTCTCTGGGCAACCTGTTCCAGTGTCTCACCACCCTCACACGGAAGAATTTCTTCCTTAGATCTAGTCTAAATCTACCCTCTTCCAGTTTATAACCATTACCCCTTGTCCTGTCATTACCTATCCTTGTAAAAAGCCCCTCCCCAGCTTTCCTGGAGGCCCCTTCAGGTCCTGGAAGGCTGCTATCAGGTCCAGCCGCAGCCTTCTCTTCTCCAGGCTGAACAGCCCCAACTCTCTCAGCCTGTCCTCGTAGGGGAGGTGCTCCAGCCCTCTGAGCATCCTCGTGGCCTCCTCTGGACCCGCTCCAACAGCTCCACATACTTCTTGTGTTGGGGGCCCCAGAACTGGACACAAGACTCCAGGTGAGGTCTCACAGAGCAGAGCAGAGGGGCAGAATCCCCTCCCTCGCCCTGCTGGCCACACTTCTCTTGATGCAGCCCAGGAGAAGCGTGGATCCATCTTCTGTTCTGAGTCACCCTCAGCAAATGAAAACAATAACAGCATTTTTCTATCTTATTCCTCTTGTTTCTGTATCCTTTCATTTTACAGATGTTCAGAGAATTACTTCTTCTGGTCAAATAAATAACATTGTCTTTGTTGCACTAATTCAACTATTGGTCCTGTGTACATTTATCAAAAAAGTGAAAATGACATGTCTTACACAAAGAAATTATCTTCTGGAAGCATCAAAAATGCAATCTCCATCCTGAAGAGAAAAGACAAGCCCTAAGCTGAAGAAGGGAAATCATCAGAAGGAATCTCCCCATCAATACATCAACACAGCTCTATGGGGTGACCTTAGCCCTGGCATTTGTGCTGTCTGCTTTAAAAGGACAAAAATAATCACAGTGGAGTATGACTATTCTATTTAATGGAATACATTCCAAAAACATATTCTGCATATTCCATCAAGTGTCCTCATATAATGAATGTACATGATACTAGGGAAAAAAAAATGGGCTCCCAAAAGATACTGTATGGTGCTCTGCCCATAGGGGTAAGAACTTTGTCATTCAGAATCCATTACGTTGTGCACATGGTTCTGGTCCCATCCATCATTAACAGCCATAATTATATTGCCTTCTTGCAACTTGCTCCCTCTGTTTAATTTAGCATACATGGCAAGTAGTGCACTGTGTGCAATAAACACCTCCCCTTACAGCTCACGGCTGTATCCAGGAGAGATGGCAACCAATCTGCTATATTCTGTTTACAGTTACACCTGTCCAGGAACGAGATGCAATTCTCAAACTCAACAAAAACATCTCATCCTTGCTCATACCTGACCAAGTTCAGCAGCCACTCAAATTGCAGGATGAGGTTTTGTAAAAAAGGAGCATTCACCAGGACTAATTTTAGCTACTATCATGAGACACCATGCAAAATCATCAGTTAGCTCAGTGTAATTTCATTTTGTCAGCACTCCCAACAATGCAAAATTGCCTTCAAGTAGTCTGCTATAGTATAAACTGTGACCTTCATTCCTCAGGAACATCATCCAACAAGGTTAATGGAGGAGAAGAAGAAAGAGATATTAGTCAAATCCAATTAAAACTGAGTTAAATACAATCATTACAGAGATGCACTGATATCTGTGATGTCACAGTGTGAAGGATGAGAACTGCTACCCAATACACTGAGCCACTGCATGTGCTTTTATTTACCAGGGAATTCCTGTTATTTTCTACATTTGCATCCTTTCTGTACTTAAAGACTTCACACTTAGAGTGTGGCACTTAGAGTGCCAGCATGAGACCAAACACTATGGATCCTAAACCTTAACTCTTCTGCTCTTGTTTTTTTTTTTCAAATGTATGAAAATGCATGCTATAAACAAAACACACACACACAAACCATTACCTGGGGCACCTTCCAGTGTTATCATTTGCTCCTCAGCCCAGGCTAGTTTGGGCTTGGCCCTCTTTCTGTAGATTCCTTCTTTATGCTTCATAGCTGCACTGGCTGGAGGTTTATCATCCTGTAAACCAAGCACGTTTGCTGGAAACCTTGAGGGAAGAGCATCATTTGATCCTGTAGAAAAAGAGGGCAATAATTATGAGTAAGATGAGGAAACAGAAAAAATGGATACGGAAATTTCACAACAAAGATGTCTGACAGAAAGCCCATTATCCAAGTATCAGTACAATATATTCAGAAACCAGCAATCCTCATCCCTAGAGAGCAGTGCTAATGACTAATACAGCAGTAGGTGGTGCAACATCGTTTTCTGTGAACTTTGGAGACAAGGTTCTTCAGTGAGACAAATTTTACTTCTTCTACTAATGAGGAGGAAAGAGTACAGGAAAACTAGCATTAGACAAGTGTGGTAGGAAGCCAGACACAGGACTTCAGACTCCTTCCTGCTCACATTAAAATTCCACACATTTTCTCAGACCAATGTAAATGTGTATTTTCTGAGCTCTGAATAGCAAAGGAGAGCAACTCCAGGACAGAGTAGGTCTGTACAACCTCTAAACAAGAATTCAAGACAACAGCAGAGTTCTCACTGTTTTGTATCGCTGTTTCCTATGTTAGAAACCTAAAATGGCCCCTAACTGATTTATCTTCCTTGTCAGCACCACCTGGTTACATTCAGCAGACTTAATTTCCTTCAGCTACTACTTGAGAGCTAAGAATCCTAGCTGCAGCAGGGAGTATAAAAACAACTCTATATTGTTTTAAATTCTGCCGTACGTTTTCTAGAACCTTGCACTGTCTCATACGCATGCTGAATTTTTGTAGCTAGCATCTTACTTTCTACAAAACCACAGATTCATGTCATATTTGTTTCTCTCATTTTGACCATATTACAACAGACAGACCGTCTCTCTGCTCGTTACCACTTCCCAATCAATCACAAGCCCAACCTGTGGCTACAAGAGCTGATCTGTGCACTTACTGTTGCTGCTGTACCAATCTAATTCCCTGAAGCACATCTGATAGGAACTGGGCATCTTTGTAACATTACTTTTAGCTACAAATAACTCAATGACAAAAAAGCTTTGACTGAAAACAACATGAAAATAAGACCTATATGACTGAAGTGGTGTGGTCTTTACATAGAGAATAGAACAAAGAAATAAGAGGCAAAGCAGCAGTTGATTAGTCCTAGATCATCCTTTTCTCCACTAAATGAGAAGTGTTTTTTACTGGGAGAGAGGTGGATGGAGGAAAGATTTATATTTTAAATCACAATTACAGGTTACATTGTTTATAGAATGAGTTTCTATTCCGGAATCCTCTAATACGGAGGAAAGAAATTCAATACTGAGAAAGCTATTATTGGAAATGCAATGTGGTATTGTGCTGCTGTTTCAGAATGTACACATACCAAATTAAAAAAAAAAAAAAAAAAAGAAGGGAACAACAAGGAAGGAGAACTGGCAGAGATACGAAAGAGCCCAAACCAAATAGTGATTCCCAGGGAAAACTAAAGCATTACCAAGCTGTAGGACATTGAGCCCTGTTTCTTTTCAATGCCAACAGAATGATGTACTAACATACCATTCAATAAAGGCATTGAAACCATAACCTTCAGCCAGGACTCGTACATCTTTGTGCTGTAAAGTGGTATAAATGCAAACAAAAACATTTTTCTGTTCAATTCAGAACACTTCCTGAGCAGGACAGAAGAGTTCTGAGCCCAACTGAGATAACTCTGAATACAAAATACATAGATTTTCACCCACAAACTACAACCATTGTCTCACATCTGGAAAATCTAAGATAAAAGTACCTGAGTGAGAGCTCTCAGCACTAGTTTCTGACCCAAGTGGGGAAATTTTGGATCCTGGTTTTTGATAAGGAACATAATACATGCCAGTACTTCCAGAAGGTTTATATGGCAGCAGCAACGGCTGACCTGCTGGATGGAAAGCAGAGCAATAACACAAGTCAGGATTCAACCCTTTAATGCAATCAATGACAAAAGCAACAAAAGAGAAGTAAAGATGTCCACAGCAGTAAATCTGGAGAAACAGCATATTCTTCAGGAAAATAAATTGCAATTGTTAGAAGACTGGCTGCCAGTTAAATAGACACGATAGCTTACTTGCCTATGGTTTTCCCCAAAGATTAATATTCCATGTGTGATTAGGGTGACAAATACTGACTTAAAAAAATAAAAAAATAACTCACATACCCACATAACCTCCACTGACCATGTTTAATGAAATCATTTTAAACGGATATAGGTATCTGGCTCTGAAGTCAATACAGAGTGCTGTTAGAACATCAGCAAACCTTTGGATCAGAATATTAGGGACTTTAACAGGGAAGAAAACAGCTGATCAAATAGCTGACATATTTGTGTATTCTGATGTGATGAAATAATCTCAACTCATACTATTTTAAACACCTTGAGAATACAGATAGAAAGCCTGGATTATGGAAAAAAAACCATGAAAGTGATGCATGTCTGCACACATCAGTACTTCAAACCACTGTGGAAAACTCCATATACAGATTTTCAAATCCCTGCAATATTCTCTTTTATTCTATGTATTTGATTTTAAAACAGTGATGTGTACATCTTCCTCTTAGCTTCCATATTACCTTGACTAGAGAGTAAATCAGTAACCAGACATCTCTTGGCAAGCTATAAATCAAATGATCTCAACATAAAACCAGAAAGCTTTCTTGAACCAGCCCCATCTCCAACAAATTCAGTTCCAGATAAACTGGAACTGAACCACAACTGTATCAATACAGCTCCCTACCAACAAGACTGCAAAGTTCAAGGTTAAGTGGTCATTCCATATGAACTTTAAATACCAATATTAAAATCATCTCAAGAACGTTACTTTCACAAAGTGTTGGTTTGGTCTGTTTGTACAGTTGGTTTTTAGCACCCATAAATACCTCAAAGTTGGATAGATGGAAGACAACATAGGCATATAAGACACTGATTTGCTCACCACCCTGCCTTGGGTAAGAGGAACTTTGGTTAAGAGAGGAAGCTGTATTTTTGGGAAATTCATTTGTTTTCTGGAGAGACAACGGATCGGTAGTACTTCCCCTGTCTTGTGAATTAACATAAATTTCTGCTGAAAAGGTGGTTTTTTCAGGACTTTCTGTTGTTATCTGAGTGGTAGCATCAGAAGTACTTTTCCCAGTTGTTGCAGGAGCTGTGCAATTGCAGATATTCTTCAGACTACATCCCCTTGAACTCACAGCCTGCGGCCTCTCACTGCCTTGCACAGGCAGCTCTTGCCCTGCTGTGCTTGGAGCAGAGGAAAGCACGGGACAGGGATCTGCTGAAGGCACTGGCAAAGATGAGCATCTCTGATCTCCTGGAATAAGGTCAGCAGTTGGTGATTTAGGAACAGCTTCTAAGGAGGTTTCTGGAGTTTTTAAAGGCATTGGTTGAGGATTAAATTTGAGTTTGTCCCCCAATCTCATCTCACTTTCAGTAGTCAAGTCCCTACGTGGCTCTGAGTTATTGCATTTTGGGAAAAGAGTTATGTGGACACAAGACAGTACTTTCTTAATTGGAGATGAAGGAGCTACAGATATGGTGGATAAGATCTCATCTGGAGAGGAATGGTGGGACACACCGGAAACTTCTTTCTGAACAAGAGGCACTGCATCAGAAGGACGTTTCTCTTCTTCCAACAGCTTACCATGGCCCTTTGGCAAATGAGTTTGCATGGCTGGACTGGAACTTTCTAAGCTCTCACACAACTGGATGTGGCCAGGTGGGCTGCTTTTTTCCTGCTGATAACAGTTTATTGAATGGGGTTCATGAAGTCCATTCATATCTTGACTGAACTTTCTATCAGAGTCAAGCCCCAGGAGCCTGGCACTATGCCTGCCCAATTCAGTCACATCTTGAGACAGAACATGAAGATTTTTTGCACTAAGGGTCTGCCTCTCATCAGCATAGACACTTACAGAATCCTGATCTGACAAACAGTCTGTTTCTTGATAAGCTCCAGCTCTGCTACTGCCAGCAGAGATATGATGAAACCTGTCTTTGTCAGCAGAAAATGCAATCTCAGACTGTGAGCCAGCAAGAGCTGGACTTGAAGGAGGACAGCTCTTAGATCTCTCCCAGTGCTGTTTGCCATGGCTCTGCTCCTGAGTGCCAGCAGAGCCACCCTCCAAAGGCATTATCTCATCAAGATCATCTCCACTAAGACTGCCATCGAGTACCATGGGAGTCAGCTGCGACTGAAAACGCTTTCGAGATGAGAAGGTGATAGATGTAATTTGCTTAGACATCTCTTCAGAACACTTTGGAAAAGACAGCTTCTTCTGAGCTAGTGAAGGGACTTTCTCTGTTTGCACATCAGAAGCAGCTGCAGAGCTCATCGCACACGTGCCCCACTCCTTCTGCAATGGTGGATGAAGGCCAACAATGTCAGAATGGCTACTTGCAACTGCCTGAGGCTGGCTGCAGGCGGGTGTTTCAGCAATACTCAAGGATTTGCACTGGATATCCTTCGGCAGACAACCATCAGAAGGTTCAGCTCTGTACAATGGCACGACTTGTCGTGGGCTTGACTCTAAATGCTCCTTAGTCTTGAAGGCTTGTGTTTGGCTGTCAGCATGAAGCCTTCTGGCACTTGAAGCTTTGAAATGCTCTTTGTCCCGTTCCTGATCACTGCTATACTCAGAAGCAGCTCCCAAACCGCAGCTCCATGGACCCTGAAACACACAGAACAACTCATATAGGTTACATGGACAACTTCCTGTTCTCACCAAAATCAGGATTTCAGAATATGAAGAAAGAATAGTGTTATCAATAATCAAGAGTCTAATTATGAGCACACACTTTCTCTGGGACTCACCTGTTAAAGCAACTAATTAAAAATTTGTTTTATTTCCCTTTAAGTGCCAGCAAATTAGAAAACAGTCTTATGTTTGTTTACCAGTGAGTGATGTTGAAAAGTATTTATATCTTCATCAGCCTAGAAGAGGTAGAACCTTTTAGATCTGCAAACTATAAAGTCGAATTATTGATGTCATCTCTGCTGTTTGGTATAGCATCAACACTTTCTACCTTCCTCTAAATCTGCTTCACAAACAGCTGGACACTGAACACAAACCTAGTTCATAAAGCACGAGGAATAATGACTAGCTTCTGAATGTGCATTTGTTCACTACATTTGAATGTACCTAAGTTAAAAGGGATTTAGAGACATACACAACTTTGATCATCTTTTTAATTAAAAAACAGAATCACTGAAATCACAATTAGCTACACACACAGAGAAACATTTAGGTTGGAAGAGAGCACTGGAGGTCTCTAGTCTGATCTCCTGCTCCAAGTGAGGCTAACTTCAACGTTGGAACAGGTTGCTGAGGGACTTGCCTTGCATAAATATCCAAGGACAGAGTTTATACATAAAATAACTACCTGTGAACTCAAAATTCCTGATGAAAGGCACCCATAGCTCCATGGAAAAACCATGTAATGCAAAAACCCACATATTTACTTCCAGTAATGAGTACTCAAACCTTAACCAAATATGTGATGCTAAGTGCTGGCAGCCTCCAAGGGATCAGTCTGCAGCTACACACTAAAAGAATTCTTGTTTGGAGCAGAGTCCAAACAAACTCCATGCAATCAATGCACTACACTGTGACATTTTAAGGTTACAGGGAAACTCCTGTACTGACATTTGGCTGTACCCCAACTACCACAATATAAACCAAAACTTTGCATAAAGGTTTTCTCTTGAGTTGTTCAACTCAAGCATTCCTGAAGTAGAACTCAGGTGAAAGGAACTCAGTTACATGGGAACAAGAGGGAAGAAAAAGTTATTCTTTAAAAAGCAGGAGAAAATATTTAATTACAGAAGCTTTAATTTTCCATAATTGCTATTTCTTTTTATCCTGTAAAGTAAGCATGCTAATTTCCATCTCACACAAGAGACGCAATAAATTTTTTATTTCTAATCTCCACCCACTGCTGACAATAATTAAAATATGACTGAAAATAATCAGACCTTGGATTTGCTCTTTAAGGCAAATGATAACTTGTAAAAACTTTTCCATTTTCAGGTGCAGATCATTTTCATTCTCCCATCAAAACAGACGTATTTGCCACAAATACATAATTTAATTTTTTTTCTTTTGGAAAGCCAGTGAAATTGCTGGATACTGCAAAATCAGGAGGAAATTCTAGCAACACATAAAACATTCATCCAGACAATATGAAGGATATTCATTATCAGTTGTCCTTGCTCGTAAAACCTTGGGTTAAATTACATTCACACCTTTGTCTGTCTACAAAAATTGCCCCACATCTGTATCAGAGCCACTACCTTTAGGACTCCGCTATTTGACTACCCACATTCAGGCACCTCTGGTATTCTTTTTATATAACACTACAAAATAATATGCCTTAAATAACCTGTTCATGGGCATTCTGAAAACTGAAACTAATAACTTACTTCTGTTCTCACTTCTTTCCTGGTTTCCTGCCCAGTTTTACCAACCATTCGCAGCAGCCTCCAGCCCTCATTGCTCCTTATTCTCCTCTACCCCAAGGCTCACTGTCACCATCAGCACAGCCCCAACATCATCAGTAATAATATATTGCAGCAAGTAAATACAATCAATTTAGGCTATAGCCCCCAGCAGAATCAGACAGAAAACAAATAAAAACCATACCCTACTCTTCTCATTGCAGGGTGTTGCCTTTCAGCTACCTGTTAATGAGGCAGACAGCTGTTTTGTGTTACTGACACTGCAGCTAAGGGGAGAATTCCCAGGGCGTGCTCCTCAGTTACAGCCCCTGCTCTCTAAGGAACCTGTGCTGCTTTCTGGCATCTCAAACTGAAATCTGATTTCTCTGTGCCTTTTGCAGACAAAGCATTAAACAAATTAAACAGAGAGAAAAGGTATGAAGGGTTCAGCAAGTAGCTGCAGGTACTTGCCAAATGAAGTTCAACAAAGCCAAGTGCAAGGTCCTGCACCTGGGTCGGAGCAATCCCAAGCACACATACAGGCTGGGTGGAGAATGGCTTGAGAGTAGCCCTGAGGAGAGGGACTTGGGGGTGTGTGTTGATGAGAAACTCACCATGAGCCGGCAGCGTGCGCTTGCAGCCCAGAAGGCCAAGGGGATCCTGGGCTGCATCAAGAGAAGCGTGGCCAGCAGGGACAGGGAGGTGATTCTGCCCCTCTGCTCTGCTCTGTGAGACCTCACCTGGAGTCTTGTGTCCACTTCTGGGGCCCCCAACACAGGAAGGATGTGGAGCTGTTGGAGCGGGTCCAGAGGAGGCCACGAGGATGCTCAGAGGGCTGGAGCACCTCCCCTACGAGGACAGGCTGAGAGAGTTGGGGCTCTTCAGCCTGGAGAAGAGAAGGCTGCGGGGGGACCTGATAGCAGCCTGCCAGGACCTGAAGGGGCCTCCAGGAAAGCTGGGGAGGGGCTTTTTACAAGGATAGATAATGACAGGACAAGGGGTAATGGTTATAAACTGGAAGAGGGTAGATTTAGACTAGATCTAAGGAAGAAATTCTTCCCTGTGAGGGTGGTGAGACACTGGAACAGGTTGCCCAGAGAAGTTGTGGATGCCCCCTCCCTGGCAGTGTTCAAGGCCAGGCTGGGTGGGGCTTTGGGCAACCTGCTCTGGTGGGAGGTGTCCTTGCCCATGGCAGGGGGGTTGGAACAAGATGATCTCTAAGGTCCCTTCCAACCTGAACCATTCTATGATTCTATGAAATAAATAATGTGTCTAAGTGCACTGAAGATACTTTCAATGCTTATTACAAAGAATAGGTAACTAATACAGATCATGCAACACCTGCAGGGATTTAGAAACCAACAAGATCCAGATGGGCAGTTGAACTTGATGATCTCTAGAGGTCCCTTCCAACCCTGACAATTCTGTGATTCTGTGAAGATGGACAAACAAAATATGATCCTCTCTCTGTGGCTGCCTCACTGCTCCCATTTCCTGACTTCGTGCAGCTCCCTCTCGCTGCGGGGTGATCAGGAGGCAGGGATGGATGGGAGAGCAGAGGCTCCAAAATGGTGACAGGTATCTCTGCAGCAACTTACCTGAATGGTGTAAGAAGGCAGTTTGGGGAAAAACAAAAAAAAAAAAAATACAAATACCTTGGGATTAAAGATCACACAAATAAGTGAATAACACATCACACTCTCAGATGCATGCAGCAAACCTCTTCATCTACAAGCACAAAGAAAGTCTTGCAAGTATACCTGGAAAAGGCTTAAGTTGACATTCAGGGTAATGTATTACTGCCAGTGTTAGTCAAAAACCACAACAGACTTTACCCTGAAGCAAACTAAGGCAAGGACTCACCTGATTTGCTATTTCTGCTCAGCTACAGGGAGGGCACCTCCAGTGAGGGGCAGGAACAAAACAACACAAACACCCATTTTTGGAACTGTACCCATTCTAGAGTAACCATTTACCTGCAGGCTGAGATTCTTCTCACTTAAAGAAACCAACTGGGTATCATACAGCTGTTCCCCTCCTGACAGGAAGGACCAAAGCACATTCGACACAGCATGCTGCAACTCAGCTTCCTCTTACATCAGTTGAGCCCATCTCTTTTTGGCAGGTCAGGGCTACCACAGTTCCTGAATGCTGGGAACAGCAAGACAGGAGACACATGGTTTCACCAGCAGCCAAAATTTACATCAAAATTAGAGTGCATTAATGCATCTGAAAGAAGTCTGGCAGCCTAGAGTTTAAGGAGAATTTTTAAGTGTGGGTATCATTTTATTAATTGATCCATACCTGCACTTCCTTAATTTCACTGTCATTCAAAATTATAGTATTTTCACTGAGGTACAGCCAGCCAATCTGAGATAAGTGTATGCCAAAGGAGATGGTCCAGATGATTTTAATTAAGTAATTTTTTCCCTATTGATTGGAACAACTGCAGAAACCACAGAGTATATTTCATTAATGAAACACAGCACAGGTCCCTGGATGATTACACTCTCAGCAGCTAGCACTAAGGAATCTGGAAATAAAAAACAGTCAATCAGAAACATTTTGGTGTAAATCAGAGATGAAAACCACGTATTCTGCAAGAGATTTTCCTTCCTTTTGAGGACCAAGATCTCATGGCTATAGCAAGGCTAGGACTATTCTTTCAGAGCAGTACTTTTCTGTGGCCTTATCTATCCTAAGGAAGTGCATTAGCTTATTTGAGTCTGTATTCCTTGCAGCTGGGAGGGACAAAGAGGAACTGTACAAGTGTGCAAGGACACAGAGCAGCTCTGTGCCAGAGCAGGAGTGCTCCCCGGACAATCTCTTCCCTAAATCACATATCAGTTCAAGTTCCTGAACACAGCAACTCCTACCAGCAAAAGCAAGTTTATAGGAACAGAAGCTGCTCTAAACTCATCTTCCCAAGCGTTTCACATGTTTTATTGTGCTCCTTATGTGTCATCTTTCCAAAAAAGATCTGTATGGCATATGATCCACAAGAGAACGCGGTGCAAATTTAGAGCTACAACTCAGTGAACTTCCTGAAAAAACAAGAACAAGGAGTGGAAAAATACAGTATATAATGGAAGAACACAGTGTACAAAGGGAGAACACTTAGGTAAATCGAGGGACAGCTACTTGACATCCACATGAATATAGATGGAGTAATAAGATGGTTAATTTAGAGGGCAATAAATCATGGGGTTAGTATCACAGAATCACAGAATTGCAGGGGTTGGAAGGGACCTCAAGAGATCATCGAGTCCAACCCCCTGCCAGAGCAGGTTCCCTACAGCAGGTTGCACAGGTGGGCGTCCAGGCGGGTCTGGAATATCTCCAGGGAAGGAGACCCCACCCCTCCCTGGGCAGCCTGTGCCAGGGCTCCGTCACCCGCACCGTGAAGAAGTTCTTCCCATGTTGGTGCGGAACTTCCTGTGCTCCAGCTTAAGGCCATTGCCCCTTGTCCTGTCCCCACTGACCACCGAAAAGAGGTTCCCCACCTCCATTTGCCTCCCGCACCTCAGATACTTACAAACATGGATCAGGTCCCCTCTCAGCCTTCTTTTCTCCAGGCTGAACAGACCCAGATCACTGAGCCTCTCCTCACAGGGGAGATGCTCCAGGCCCTTTATCATCTTTGTGGCCTCCGCTGGACTCTTTCCAGGAGGTCCCTGTCTTTCTTATACAGGGGAGCCCAGAACTGGATACAGTGCTCCAGCTGAGGCCTGACCAGGGCAGAGTAGAGGGGGAGGATCACCTCCCTCGCCCTGCTGGCAATGCTCCTTTTAATGCACCCCAGGATCCCATTGGCCTTCTTGGCCACCAGGGCACACTGCTGGCTCATGGCCAACCTGTTGTCTACCAGGACCCCCAGGTCCCTCTCTGTAGAGCTCCTCTCCAGCAGCTCATCCCCCAGCCTGTACTGGTACATGTGGTTATTCCTCCCCAGGTGCAAGACTCTACCCTTGCTTTTGTTGAACCTCATCAGGTTCCTCTCTGCCCATCTCTCCAGCCTGTCCAAGTCTTGCTGGATGGCAGCACAGCCTTCTGGCGTGTCAGCCACTCCTCCCAGCTTTGTGTCATCAAACTTGCTGAGGGTGGATACTATCTTCATCAACGGCCTGGGTGAGGGGATATTGAACAAGACCGGACCCAGCACCGACCCCTGGGGCACACCGCTCGTTACAGGCCTCCAGCTGGACTCTGTGCCGCTGATCACAGCCCTCTGAGCTCGGCCAGTCAGCCAGTTCTCAGTATGCTGAAGCTTCACCCACATCCAACAGCATCTCAAAACCCTCAGGCCCCCTGACATAGCGTTTGCAGTTAAGAAACCCACATACCTCCTGCGATACTCTCCCAAAGGAGCCCAATGCACTGCACTGTCCCTTTCCTTGAACAGCCATCTAAGACCCTTACAAATAACCAACACAAAATGGAGTCAGTATGAAAATCTGGAGGAAAGCTTCATGTCAGAAGTTCCATGTTTGACATCTATTCCTAAGCATCCCTGCCAAGTTTTAGTGTTTAATAATAAAAGCACAACTGCATGAGTAGAGCATTTCTCACCGAGTGTACAACACAGGAGCTATAAAATCAACAGGAGCCCTCCACAAATTAAGTGTAATTAAGTGTACAGAAAACAGATTCACAGTGCAGGGTTTGTCAGTATTACAGAAGAGAAAGCAAAGAAAACAACTCAGATTTTGAGTCAGTCATGAGCATTGCTAAATGCATCTTCAATGCCATCTTGATATAGAATGCTCCTGTTTGGGGGCAGCATTCAGCTGAGCACTTCAGTGCATGTTTGGAGCCTGTCCATATGCATGATGTCCCAATCACCTCTTGAAAAAAAAAAAAATCTGCTCAACTAGAACTTGAGAAATCATTACACTTTCTTTTTTAGAACATCTGCTATTTAACACATCAGAAGTGACAAACAGCTATCAAACAGACACTGAACAGTCCCAAAAGGAAGATGGAACAATGCTTGGAGAACTCTCCCAAGCTGTTCTGCTTCTCTCCTCGCATTTTACTTTTTATAGACAAGCTTCACAAGTTTCCTGCTAGAAACAATAAAACATCACGGTGGTACATTTCTTGAATTTTCACTCATAAAAAAGAAAAGCAGAGTCTAAACTTTCTAAACACTCATCGTAAGCCTGCATCAGAAGCACTAAATAAAGATGATCTGACACAAGAATTGTTCATGTGAATGCTAGGAACAGTTTGTCTTTCACAGGCCTTAAAGTTTCAGAGAAGGAAAGTATCTTATTTATTATATAAAACCTTTGTTTTGTTCTTTTGGAGTCAACACGTTGTCAACTTCACTCCATAAATTCAGCAGGTGTTCTACAGAACAGTTTCCATTGAATTTATAGTAGATTATTTGGTCAGCAGTAAAACTGGCTGCATTTTTTTTTTTTCCAGTTAAATTGTTTTCTTCTCAACAAGCTGTATTTTTCAGTGATGCTGTTTTGCTTGGAGGGAAAAATACATTTATCTCAAGAATAGCAAAAAAACCATTTCATTCTGCAAATTCAAAACTACTTCTGATCTCAAATTAAAGCTATTGTAGAGTAAAAATACTTTAAAGATCAAAGCAGAAAGCGTTGTGGTTGACCCAAAGTAATTTCTTGGAGTCTTGGTTTGCAAGAACTATGATTAATTTTGTCTTGCTCTGAACTGGGATAAAACAATTCATAGCTGACACTGAGTGGGCTCGGTAGAACTCTTCGGTTCCAGACTATAACAAGCTGACAAAGCTGTGACAGAACAAAAATGAAAAGCCCAAGAAAATAGCTCCAGGGCTTCTAGTTCTTGATAACCAGATCAAAGTAAATATATTTTTATTTTAAAGCAGGAAAAGCCTCTTGTCTGAAATTCAAAAGCTAAATAAAATCGTTGAATTGTTGGGGTTTTTTCAGGCTCAAAGATTACATCAACAACTGAGTAACTGAGAAGTTTGTTCCGAAGCTTTTTTAAACCAATGTCTCTATCACCAACACTGCTCTTGCCCAGGAGACTATAGACACAAACACAGGCTGTACTTGAAGAATATTCTCCTCTCTCCAAACTATTACTTTTTCTGAGTAGCAATCAGTCCACTGGGAAAAAAAAGAAAACAACAAAAGGCATTGCCAAAGCTAAGGACCCTGGAGGTGCTCAAGGCCAGGCTGGATGGGGCTTTGGGCAATCTGATCTAGCACGTGTCCCTGCCCATGGCAGGGGTTTGAACTGGATGGGCTTTAAGGTCCCTTCCCACCCGAACCATTCCATGAGGGTCTGAAACACCAGGTCAAGAACAGGTTATAACAGCATTTTCAAATACAAGTTTTCTACATTCTCCTCAGAAACTGCCCCAACCTTCAGTTCTCTTCCATCACCCAGTCTCTCTTCCACTAGCTCAGTGTTCTCCATTCTGCATGATGTGAAAGTATCATCCATCCCCTACTCATCTTGTACAGTTTTTTTTACAGTAAGGGTGGTGAGGCAGTGGCACAGGTTGCCCAGAGAGGTGGTGGGTGCCCTGTCCCACTTGAACTGATATGTGAACCAGGAGACACCCAAGGTCAGGCGGAGGGGGCTCTGAGCACCCTGATGGAGCTGTGGGCACCCCTGGGCATTGCAGAGTTGGACCAGATGGCCTCTAAAGGTCCCTTCTAACTCAAATGATTCTATGACTTTACTTTGTATAATACCCTTCCTCCACAGAAGGAGTTTACACAGCACTGTCAACACATGCATAAACATTTTGTGAGAAGCAGAACACATTAAGCCTACTGGAACCATGAGCTCTGCGCACTTTTCCTGTAGCATCGTCACTGACCACAGCTCTCTGCTTCCTACCTTCCTCCAGAGCATCTTCAGCTGTGTACTTCTACCACCCAACCCCAAGATAGCCAACTACTGCCTGGGAGAAACAAGAAGTGCTATGGTTGGTCCTAAAGCACAGCCAGGAACTCACTGATCCAGGCCTAAAGAAGAAACAAGTTATCTGCTAAATGGAGATCTCATTAGCTTGCATCTGTCAATCCACCAATCTTCAAAAATATCATAGGAATATATTTCATCACTGTAAGCTGAAAGACAGTAGCATTTATTACCCACTTAAATTTTCACCAGAGCAGCTGCTTTCTCTCTCTTGTACCTTGGATTGTCCAGATTTCCTGGCACTCAGAAGCAGCTCTGCCTTGATCTCCTCTATCCTTTGTTGGTCCTCTTCATTAAGGTCTGACACAGATTCCTGAGATCGGCTGGCCAGCTTTAGTTTCACCCATGCTACACACAAAAACATCAGAACAGAAAGCAGATTGCTTTTCATTTTCTCATGTCATACACAGCAAGTTTTATAAATAAAGAAAAGTGCCATGCATTTCCAATTACAATGACAAAGGATACAAAGACCAGTACCAAGCAGAGGGGTTTCAGTATATGAAATACACTACTGGACACACAGACCAAGAATACAATTTAAAATGGAACTTTTGAGCTTTCTTTCTAAAAAAAGCACTGCTTGGTTCTGTCACCTTTGCAGTTCTAGGCTCAAATCAACACTCTTACACGATCCCTTCCCAGTCACTTAACCTAGCACATCTCTAATAGCTATGGGGACAAAGCCACAACAACAGTGTCAGGCAAAAGACGGTATTCAAACTGGTTAAGTACAATTCTATCCCATTCTATCATCCTGCATAAGAAGACTGAAAGACATTGATCGTCAAGCCTTGTCCCATTAAAGCTTATCATCAACCTACTGTGATACAAAGACCTAGATATAGAAATAGATCATGACAGGACAAAGGGTAATGGTTATAAACTGGAAAAGGGTAGATTTAGACTAGATCTAAGGAAGAAATTCTTCCCTGTGAGGGTGGTGAGACACTGGAACAGGTTGCCCAGAGAAGTTGTGGATGCCCCCTCCCTGGGAGGATTCAAAGCCAGACTGGATGGGGCTCTGGGCAGCCAGGTCTAGTGGGAGGTGTCCTTGCCCATGGCAGGGGGGTTGGAACAAGATGATCTCTAAGGTCCCTTCCAACCTGAACCATTCTGTGATTCTATGACCTTTCAAACCAGTGGGACAGACTCAGATGACCTCAGAGGTCCTCCAATGCCCATACCTCTTAATTTCAGAATCATTTCAAAGCAACCCTTAAACATACACCTAAAAGGGTTACCATTCTGACTTAACACTTGCTAAAACACAACTATTTTCTTACCTCGTGCTTTCCTCTCCTCTTCATCTGCACTCTTCAGAATTTGGGTTGCAGGCATAAAGGGTGATCCATTTCTCAGCAGGTTTTTGACACGGGCAGCTAGCGAGTCTCCGCTGCTACTGCCATCACTCTCCTGCATGCCTCCTGCCTTGCTTCCAACTGCACTTGGTTTTGACAAGAAGTTCTGGAAGCCTCCTGGGACATCAGTGATGCTGCTTAGAGGCTCTGAAGAAGGATTCCGCAGAAGGTTTTTGACACGGGCAGCTAGTGAATCCCCACTGCTACTGCCATCACTCTCTTGCATGCCTCCTGCCTTGCTTCCAACTGCACTTGGTTTTGACAAGAAGTTCTGGAAGCCTCCTGGGACATCAGTGGTGCTGCCTCCAGACACCAAAGGATTCCCCAGAAGGCTTTTGACACGGGCAGCTAGTGAATCCCCACTGCTACTGCCATTATTCTCTTGCATGCCTCCTGCCTTGTGTCCAGCTAGGTTTGCTCTTGACAACATGTTCTGGAAGCCTCCTGGGACATCACTGGTGCTGCCTCCAGACACTGAAGGATAGCCCAGAAGGTTTCTGACACGGGCAGCTAATGAATCTCCACTGCTACTGCCACTGCCTACAGCTACACTAGCTTTAGACAACCTGTTCTGGAAGCTTCCTGGGACACCAAGGATACTTCCTAGAGGCTCTGATGGAGAAGGATTCCCCAACTCTGAAGGTCTTTCGGCGCTGAGTTCACTATTTGCATTGCTTTGTGAAACAGCCACAAAAGCAGGTTGATTTCTGTCTGTAGTTACACTGCTACAGCCCTCTGGCTCGGACCTTCCTATAGATTTTCCTGTCCTAAACTCTTTGGTCACCTCCTTCATCATACCTTCACTACTATGCAAGCTGACATCGAAAGAACGTTCCTGTGCTAAATTGCCTTTGTGAGAATCCAGAGGCTTTCTTGCTGATCCCTCTTCTTGCATACTTCTTTGGGTCATACTCTCATCCCACGACAATCTCTTCTGAAACCAAGGGATGCTGTCTTTCACTAACCCAAAATCTTTCGGGCCATCCTCCTTTTCAGTCAGCACTGGGGAAGAGTCACCAGTTTCTCTAGAAGATGCATTGGAAAACACAGGGTTAGGGTTATGCCAGCTGCCAGCTATATTCTCCGCCTCTGCCAAAAGCTTACGTATTTCCTGCAATGCACTGGATCCAATTAGAGAATCACTTTCTTGACCTTTATCTCTCTCACTACGTGCACCTGAAGTTTGTGATTCTCTCTCAACTTCCTTTTCATCTTTAATTCCAGCCAAACAACTGGCAATCCATCTCTGTGAGCAGTTACTCACATTTTTTGCTTCATTTTTACCTAGCAGATCCTGAATATTTTTTCCAGAAAGCATGGGACTCTCTCTGTTAGAATGGCAACCAGGTGAAACAGTCTGCAGGTGCTGGCTTGACTCAGCTAGATTGGAGACAGCTGAACATTCTGTCTGTCCTTGTGTGGAAAGAGGAGCAGCTACTTCCACTTGGTAGCATGACATACTGCATTGACTCATGGGTTTGTCTCCAAAAGATCTTGCGAAGCAGGGGGAGAGTTCTCTGGGTGACAAAGTATCAGAGCCAGCTTCTGAATTCATTGGTAGAGAAATACTGACAGTGGAAGTGCCAGAGTTGAAAC
Organism: Penelope pileata; assembly: GCA_013396635.1. Lineage (NCBI taxonomy): Eukaryota > Metazoa > Chordata > Aves > Galliformes > Cracidae > Penelope > Penelope pileata. The sequence continues at coordinate 582,473 of WBMW01000420.1, read as the reverse complement.
TTGTTTGCGTAATGTCAACTGCTGCCGGCAATTCACCTACAAAGAAACAGAAGATTCTTTAAGTTTGAGGCTCTGGGAAACAGCCCACATGAGTAAAGACTACTAATTACTGTACTACAGGGCTTGTAGAGGAAGGGAAGAACTACAAATAATGGAAAGCATTTAGAAAACTGTTTTTAAAATGAGACACAAACACTTCCTTGAGAATTGTCTGCTGAAAGAAATCTGAAACTACAGAACTTAAGTAATGTGATTTTAAATAAATGGTTAATGTATATTTTAAATGTTCTTAGCTAAGTGACATAGTGGTGCCTTTACATCCAAGCGAGCATTGATTATAAAAGTATCCCTGCAAGAAACAAGAGTGCCTTGGGACAGCATTTCCAAAATGCCACACAGTACAGATAAGCTTGTTTCCCACTGCTGGTTAGGAAGGTCCAAAAGCAGACATGATGAACATCAATAGTTGGATATATAACACCTAACTGCTCTCCAGAAATCAGATTTAATCAAATTTAAATCAAAGAAATCAAATTTAGAGCAAATGATGTTCTTAAATTCATGCTGGTATACTCATAACAGTGAATAGCCAGCTCTCAACAGCTACCTTACTCAAACGCTATTTTATTTCATGTCCCAATCACTGATATTTTCAAGTACACTAAGCAATCCAGACAACTTTGCCCCTGAACCCATTGCCAGGTTGTTTCAGTTGCCAAGTCTCCAACAACGATTAAAGAAGGAAAAAAATAATAGAAAATAAGCAAGCCCATCTGGCTTAAAGATTCATTTAATCGCTTCTCATCAAAGAGATCGGTCAGTGCAGGATATTTGAAGTCAGAGATATTGAAAGGGTTGGAGAGGTATTTGTTGTAAAGAGGCTGCAGATCTTTTGTTCCCCACTGAGTACAAGAGGCAAATGTCAGAACAGAATCTGCTAACAAAAACACACATTTTAAGGACTTGCAGGATACATTTTAACAACACACTACATGGGCATGCCAGAGAAGAACATCTTAACCTTAATTGAACACAGCGCTTTAAATAGAAATGAATCAACACTTCAGGTTGTATCAATATTTAAAGTTGAGATGGACTGATCAGGTCAGCTTTTGTCACACTGAACAAGCCCAGGAAGTCTTAAGAAGAAGGAAAAACCAAGACTCGTTACTCTTATGAGAAGAAAAGGTCTGATAACACTTACTTCATCTTCACAATGCATTTGCTTTATAAGAATTCTTGAGAAAAGGAAAATGCTCTGGCTAGAAGATGCCTTTTTCACTAAGGAATTCTGGCAAAATTGCGTGTTTTCAAAGGTTTTAATGCTTTTTCTCCCCCCCAAGGCCAAATATCTCACATCTGAGCTGGCAGAAGATTGAATCACATGAATAAAATGTAGCGCATCATAGGAAAAGAAACACACTTGACACTGCTCAGCCAAGAACAATCTCACAGGTACATCTGAAGTTCTGTGCTCACTAAGATTGTGCTCTAGCACAAGGCCTTCCTTCCCCATACCTTGTGGCTGCTGAGTGGTCCTAGCCAGCGTGTCAGTGGATTCCTTCAGGGTTCTGAGCTCTGAAGGAGAAAATTCAACTTCCCTGATTGGTCCTCGGGGTACAAACGGAGTCAGTATGGTTCCAGGTGACTGATCAATGCCCAGGTTGCGAAGGTAGATCTGAGAAAAGAAGAAAACACATTGAGCTCTTACAGAACGTTAAGGGATTCTGAAGGGACACATTTTCCCCATCAACAGAACAGTTCAGTTGGAAGGGACCTTCAAAGATCATTGAGTCCAACCAGCCAACCACTTCAGGGCTAAGCAAAAGTTAAAGAATGCTAACGAGGTCATTATCCAAATGACTCGAGCACTGACAGGCATGGGGCACCAACCAACTCTCCAGGAGAGCTTGTTCCAGCGTTTGACCAACTTCAATTTCTTAACATCCAGTCTGAACCTCTTTGATACAGTTTTGGGCCATTCCCATGCCTCCTGTCATCAGTTCCCAGGAGAAGAGGTTGGCACCTGCCTCTGCTTCCCCTCCTCAGGGAGCTGCAAAGAGCAGTGAGGTCACCTCTGAGCCTTCTCCAGACAGGACAACCCAAGCGTCCTCAGCCTCTCCTCCCAGGAGATGTCTTCCAGCCCTTTACCAGCTTTGTTGCCATCCTCTGGGCACTTACAAGGACCCTAACAAAATTTTTGTATCGTGGAGCCCAGAACTGCATAGATGATTCAAGGTGAGGCCAGACCAATGCTAAATCTAGCAGGAGAATCACATCTTCTGACCAGCTGTGTATAAAGCACCTCAAAATGAGGCTTGCCTTCTTGGCTGCCATGACTGCTGGCTCACATCAAGCCTGATGTATCACCACTCCCAGGCCCCTCTCTGCAGATCTGCAGCCACTCCTCTCCCAGCCTGTGCCTGTGGCCAGCACTGCTCCATCCCTTTAGCAGCCCCCAGCATTTATCCTTGCTGAATTTCACGTTGTTGATGATTGCCCACCACTCCAACCTAGATCCCTCTGCAATGCCTTTTGCTCCTCCAGAGAGTCAACAGCACCTCCCAGTTCAGTACTGTCAGCCCATCTGCTGAGGATGCACTTCACTCCTGTATCCAGACCACTGAAAAAAAAAAAAAAACATTGAACAGGACTGGCCCTAGAACTGAGCCCTGGGGAACACCACTGGAGATCAGCCACTAGCCAGATGTAGCCCCATTGCCTATAACTCTGAGCTCTGCCATTCAGCCAGTTCATCACCCAGCATAGCTTGAACCTGATCATCTCACAGCTGGACAATTTGCCCAGAAGGATGCTGTGAGAGACAGCATCAAAGGCCTTATTAAAATCCAGACAGACTGCACAGGCTGCCTTCCCTGCACCCACCAAGCAGATGATCTGATCATAGAAAGAGATCAAATTGCTGAGGCAGCTCCTTCAGACCTCTGTGGTGAATCCTATCAGGCCCCAGGGATTTATTCAGCTGATACAGCTGCTCCCTTACAACTTCAGTGACCACAAATGGAAAGCCACTGTTCCCTCTTCCTCCCTTGTAAGGAGACCATCTTCATCAACCCAATGTTTTTCTTAGACCTCCTCTTGCAGCTGACGTACTTTAAAAAGCTTTTTTTGTTGTCTGACACCACACTGGCCAGTGTGGACTCAAGCTGGGCTTGGGCTTTTCTTGTTTTCTCCCTGCAGATGTGAACTGCAGCTCTGCACTCTCCTGGTGAAGCCTGACCTTGCTTCCAGAGCTCGTGCATTTTCTTTTTCTGCCCCAGTTCCAAGAGGAATTCCCTGTTCAGCCAGGCCTGTTTTCTGCTCTATCTGCTTGCCTTGCAGCACAGTGGGACTGCCTGCTCCCGGGCTTTTCAAAGGTGGTTCCTGAAAGGCAATCAGCTCTCACGTACCTCCTAAACTCTGTAAGATCTGCTCTTATCCATCTTAGCCAACTCTACTTCCTGTGATTTTTTTTAAAAGCTGTATATGTGACCTAATCTCCTTTACCTTGTCAGTGATTTATGAGAACAGAATTCCTCAGAACTCAGGCTGGAAAACATGCTTCATTCTATTCATTAAAACTGGAGGTAACAGACAGCCTTCGCAACTCATGAATACCATTTAAAATATCCTCCCCACAATATTTATATTTGTTTCAACATGTATTTTCAGAGACAACTCAGAGAAGAGTGCTTCTAAAACACAGTTCCAAAGACCTAATGATTACAGGAGGCATCTTGAGAGAGGAGCAGCCACTTACTCAGCAGATAATTACATGTTTATCGTTAACATAAATCTGCATTTGATTTTCTCTAACACTCAACAGCTATTAGTATCGTTAGCATGCCTGCCACTGTCTGCCCTCCATTCTCACCAACCATCCTAAAATGGGGAAGGGAAAAAGGAAATCTGCATTAGCCACACGAGACAGAATGGAGAAAAGGCATTCAGAAGTTTTGAACATCCTTTGTGAGCAATATCAAAGAATCAGAAATTTATGTCTTAGATACTGCAACAAAGTGAACAAGAAAGAAGAGTATTTATAGGGGGGGAAAAAAAAGGCAATTTGATTTGCCAAGGAGTTTTGTGTTGCTTTTGCTATTATTGCAGATCCGTGGGTGTGTGAAGTTCAGCTCCCTCCTGTGCAGCCAAACGTTTCCTGAGTCAGCAATCGAGTTGCAACCTCATGTTTGGATAATTATATCCTGATCATATGAAAGAAGCTGGAACATTAGAAATGATTTATCAATGCTCTGCTAAAAGAGCTGTGAGCATCTTACTTAGAAGTTTTTGTATCAAATAGATTTCAGCTATCACTAATGCTATTCCCTTTCTTGTGTCCTTTATTTTCTACCACTAGACACACACATTCTCTTTCCGACACCTGACCTCTTCTTTTCCCATGTTAAATATTACCTGAATACATCATCTATCTCTGTATCTAAGAAAAACTGAAGTATTGCCATGAATCAAATTCATCAGTAGCATAGACCAGCATAAAACCATTTAATTTAGTGATGTAGACCCTAAAAGAGCACAGGGATGACTCTAACACCAGAGTTAAAAATTGCAATTAATTAGAAAAAGGAAGGGTCCTTTTGATTAATTAGGCATACACAAAACATATCAACTAGTATTTCCACAGGACTGACTCTTGCACTACAGGTTCCCAACATAACTGGGCATCAAACTAGAAGCACAAAAGCCTCATCTCAGACAACCAACCCTGCAGTACCACCTACACTTGCTCTAAGGCAGCTGAGTGCATTCAGACCTCTTCACAAATCAAAGGTAAAGAAGATTTACAAGTTTTTCTCAGAAATTAACTTACTGGGATCCTTTCTTCAATATTAAGCTCTTCTTTTTCCGGAGTTTCCAGGGAAGTTGCTCCAAAGGGGATGAAGTTGTCACCTTCTGCACTGGTGAAGAAGTGCCTGGGAACCACTGAAGAGCACCTTGCAGAGCCTACACCCCCACAGCTGCTTTGCCCAGTACTAACAGGAAGATTCAAACTGTCTGGGGAAACATCACCCAAATTGTCCATGCTGACATGACCAGAAGGAATATCTAGGTTACGAGGCAGTCTCTGATTTTCAAGACCATCACGATTTTTCTGGTCATCAGTTGGAGAGTTTCTATCCTCTCTAAGGAGCTGAGCAACTCTTTCACTGGAAATGAAAGCATTTGGATCTGAACTTTGTCCCATACTGTCACCTCCAGCATCTTTACCAATAGATCCCAAAACAACCTCAGTTGTAATTTTCGGTATCAAGGAGCCTCCTGATCTATTTTCAGACTCTCCTAAAACATTACTTTTTTCTCCTAAAGGCTGCATTGCCTCTGACTTTACTGGCTGAACAACTGCAGTCAGGAAGGTGTTAGTTCTTGCAAGATTTACTGAATTGTCAGACTGAGATCTAGTAAGAGGGTGGACAAACTCTGAGATTTTATTATGACATTGAAAACTTGCCAGGGAATGTCTATCTCCTGAAGAGGCAGCAAGATAATCTTTAGGGTTTCTGCTATTTTGTACTGACAAAATATTGTTTGAAGAACTGCCAGTTGCACTGTAGGTTTTCTTTTTTGAAGAAATTGCATCAGATATATTCTCTGGCTGGTTCATATTCCAAGTCCCCACCTTCTCCATGAAATTAAGTGATGGGAGTGACTGAATTCTTCCAGTGTGAGGATATTTCAGTTTTAAGGAGTCAAAGAGTTTGTTGTTTTCCTTCTGGGCACGTTGGGGAGAATGTTGCTTCTCAACAGATGTAGTTGTAGGGGTAGATGAGTTCCCAGAATTATCTTCATTTAAGCATAAAGGAGAGGCCTCAATGTGCAATTTCATCACACGAGCACCAAGTTCTGCCTTAATATTTTTGTTTAAAAGTATCCCTGGAGTAGACTGATAGCTTGGATGACAGAAGTGTTTAAAGAATGAGCCGTCATCCATGAGGAAATTAAATGAAGGGGAAATGTCTCTAACTTTATGCCCCCTTTCTATGGACAAATCTGAAATAGTTAATTCAGCCTTAGGAACTCCAGGTTCTAAATCCACTAGGGCATTCTCACTGCATGAAGGAGGAGTTTCCATGTCAGCCACGACTAGTTGTTTACGTGCACCATCACTGGTGCTTGTCACAGCAGGGATAAACTCCTCTTTTGCCAAATCTTGCTTCTGCTCATGATCTAGGGAAGCTCCCTGGAGGGGTTCATTAGTAATAGCTACCAATTTCATGCTTCCAAAGCCATTAAAATCCAATTCATGCTGCTTGGACTCTACAGCTATTTCTGAAGCCATTACAGAAAGCACATCCTGTGCATCTGAATTTTTACAACCATCTTTCCTCAAACCATCAGATAATGTATCAGAAAAATTAAGCTCAGGAACTTTCTTTTCTTTTTCTAGCTTCCCTAGATGTCTCAGGCACCCTTCTGACTCATTCTCAGCCATTTTTACCTTTTCCATTTGCATCTCTCTTTCACTCTTCCCTGAATTCTTAGTCAGTGCTGTTTTACAAGAGGAGTTTTCAGAAGATGAGAACTCATCACGCCTCAGTAACTCTTTTTCCTTCTCTTCAAGCTCAAAAACAGAAACTGGCACATTGTTGTCGCAAGCAAAACATTCTTCTTTTGCAGAAGTATTACAGGTCTGCTTTGTCAGAGAAGCTTCCATTTGGTTCATTCTATTTGCCTGGGTTAACATAATCTTTGAAGCAGAGTCTGCTAAACTGTCACCTGTCTGGGGAATCGATGCCTTCTCATTAGTATCATTTTTACAGTCTTCATTTGCCTCCTTGCTCACAGGCGGTTGTCCAGAAAAACAAGAGGTTTGCTGAGACAAATAACCACTAAAATTGGCATCACAAGGTCCTGCCTGTCCGACTGGAAGAGGATGCTGGGACAAAGTAAAGCAGCCACTGGGGGCATCAGAAGATGTTTCAGCATCTGTCAGCCACACAGCTTCCTGGACGTGCAAGGGCTTTGAATGTTCCTCAGAAGCACCAGAAACATCAGGGACTCCTCTATAAGGGGGTAGAAAGAAAAGTTAAGTATCCCTCTGATGACATTTTTTCCATTTTAACATTTGTATTATCTGCTTTAGTCTAAGAGGCTAAAACAGGACTTAACCCAAACAAGTAACCAGGGTTTAGTACCAGGCACTTAAATACATCCCCTAAACAGGCCAAAATCTAAAGGAAGTCCAAATAATATCAAAAAACACTCCTGGTTTGAAAATGGTATTAGTTTCTACTTAGTATGTCAGTAGTTTTAATCAGTTTAGGACTGAAGGGTTTTCTTCTTTGCATTTTACTAACTGGATGTTTATTAGTTAAATACATGTAAAATAGACAAAGCCCAAAGAAAATAGAAGAGTTGTTTACGCATATTAAAAAAATATGTAAATTTCTACATAAAAATATATATTTCTGTCACAAGCAGGGACACCTTCCACTGGATGAGGCTGTTTAAAGTCCCATCCAGCCCAATCTTAAACACTTACAGGGAGGGGGCATAATATTATGCATTTACACAGATGCACGTATTTACTACTGTCACTCCAAGTTGTATCTGATTTTTGTCCCCAACATTTCATAGAATCATAGAATCATAGAATGGTTCAGGTTGGAAGGGACCTTAGAGATCATCTTGTTCCAACCCCTCTGCCACGGGCAAGGACACCTCCCACCAGACCAGGTTGACCAAAGCCCCATCCAGCCTGGCTTTGATCCATTTTACAGCGGATTCTAAGAAAACTAAAGAGATTTCTGAACGGGTAGAGGAGTTTTTTCTCATTTTCTTCAGGTACACAGGGATGAAAACTTCATGAGGCCTGTTCAGATTTCCCCTTGTTCAAAGTCTTTTGAAGGCAAAATAAAGAGAAGAACGCTAACAAAACCTTCTATTAAAAGAAAAAAAAAACACGCAACTTTATCCTATTTTTGTGACTATAAAATGATAATTATGAAAGGTAGGACAATCTATGGCCACCCAGGAAAAAAGCCTGTGTTCTGCCATGACATCAGGTAACTCGATCCTACCTTAAAGGCATGAAATCCCTTTCTGATTGCTGGAGAAGGGTCTCATCTGAAAACCTTTGGCCTTGCATTGAATCCGTCAGCAGTGGAAGACAGGGAGAGAATTGACTGTCCTGAATATCTGCTAAAAATAACAAGAAGCAAGCAAAGTTTGTAAAGCAATTCCTTTTTAAACTGACATGGTAAATAACACAGCTGAATTTCTTTTTGTGCTCATCCCTATCCTCTTTCAGGGATCACTCAGCACCTCCCCTAGGGATTCCCACAATCTTTAAGTTGAGGTTCATCCGTAGAGCTTCCACCCAGATCACCAGCTATTCCTCTAAAGAAGGAAAAGCCCCAGTGATGCCTTCTCCAGCCACCCATTTTTGTTAGTTTTGATTACAGCAAAGGCTGCACAGTTTTTTTCTTTAGAGTTTAAAGATGTAAGCAATAGTACAACTTAGTCATCACTGTTGTATTAGTACCACTGTTCACTACTGGAGCAATAAGTTCCAGCTTCCATCACGTTTCTTTGAGGTGCTTGGCACATCCAACCTTTTTAATTCGCTGCTTACAGAAACAAAAGGAAATGTTTTATACCACAAAAATAAAACCAAGCACAAGCTTGCATCTGATAAATGGAAATGACTAAATGCACATTTTGATAAATGCAGAGCAATTACTTCCAATATTTTGTAAGCAAATATGTTTTTTTAAGCTAAAAAGCAATCTGTCATCGCGAGTCTGACTTTCAGAACCAGAGTTCACATTGATTTCAATGAGGTTCATTAGTTTTCAAGCGTTGCAGTCCAACTACACTCTGTATCACTTACAGAAGCATAATCACATCAGGTAAGAGCCATTACACACCAAGAATAAACTTCACCATCACGTCAGCTTTCTCCTGAGGCCTTCCACAGAGTGCATGACATCACTGACGAGCGGTATCCAACCACGAGATGACCTTTTCTGATTCACTTTTAATTTAATACTCCCAATTAACATTTTTAATTACTTTAGAGTCTTGGATAGTGAGAGCATAGCTACAGAAGTAGAAATAATTCCACATCACACAGCAGAGCTGGATCAAGATCTGTATGCACCCTACTCCCATCCCATCAGCAGCTACAACAGCAACAGCAATAATAGATGCTATACAGTGTCAAAGATCCCCTTCCATCTCAGCAGCTGTCCCCACCACATGGCAAGCCTGATGTCTCCTGGAGGATGCCAAATTTATACCTTAGCATCTGTAGCACAGATGGCACAAGCATGCTGTAGCAACTTAAGTGGGGAGGCTTTTTCGAGCATCCAGTACCTCTTCAAAGCTCAACTCTCCTTATTCTGTTAGATAAATGCATTGTAAGAGCTGTGTGCTTTTTCCAAAGTTAAGAGGCATATCATTCTGTTCCTATAAAGAAAAAAAGTATGACCAGCTATTTCTGAGAAACTTGACAAGAGAAAGCACTCAGAAGAGGTTCCAATGTGGACTGGTAAGCACCTGTGCACAACAAATAAAAAATTACAAGCATGGAAGTGTGAAAAAAAAAAAAAAAAGCAGTTAGAACAGGATAAAAAAAAATACTGACGGTATCAGCACAGAGGGAGCAAGATCTGAAAAAATAAGGCCCGAGGTCAGTGATGTCTCATTTACAACGTAGCAGTGCGTCAGAGCTTCCATGGAGCGTGGCCAAATGCACCAGACTGATTGGTACTCGTGATTTCAACCACAATTTGAATCATGATTTGAAATGATGGAACAGGAGACTGATTCAATTCACTGTAATTTCTAACATTTCTTTAAAGCTCCCTTTAAAGAAAGCAAAGAGGCTTCCTTTCAAGTGGCTGATGCTGGTTTAGAATCGAATACATTGTGCACATCACATTTCATATTCCCAACCACTAACTGGGAATAGACAATATTCACACTGTATTTAACCAAGCATTTATGTTTAGCATATATTTATTCAAATAAGTATTTATTTTTATTTTTATTACACTTGAAAATACTGAAACAACAGACTTAATCACAGCTTGGATACCAAATTGCATTAAAAATGCAAAACCATTTATTTTAAGAAATGTTAAGCAAGCTGGAAGCCAAACTACCTTGGCTGTATTAAAAGCAGTTTTTTCCTCCCAAATCTTGTTTTACATTTAAAATGATATTATTGAACAAAGAAAATAGTAATTGCAGTTATTGAATTAGACTTGTCAGCTCACATCGTGATACACTTCATGTTCTCAGGACTGGTAACTTATTTTTATTCATACAATAGAAGAGAAAAAGAAGCTTTTCTCAATGTTCAGCTTCTTCACTTTGAATGAAAGTGTTTTCAAGCCAAACTGAGAGTCAGGAGTGATTAAAGAAAAAGCTTTCTGCACAACAGAGCCTGGGTGTGCTGTCTTTGTAAATGAAGAGACAAAAAAATAAGGACTGTGAGGGAGGGAATCAAAAAATTATTGAAAAAAAAATGTCAACTGCTGTCAAAAATAGATCCTGCCAAACAATTTTTAATGCATCTACATGTTTTGATAAAATCAATGTGCACATATGTACATGTACACACACAACATTAAGTCACAACATTTGGCTGATAAATCAATGCTCTGACGATAGATGAACGTAAATTTAAGCATCACTCAATATTTGTGTTCAGAAATTCAACCTAGCACTCAAACAGATTGAAATTATACAGCATTCTCCAAGCAGAACTATGCACAGGAAATCCTCACTCCATAGGTATGCATCTAGTCAACCCCTTCATCTGCCATCCTCACCCCCATCTTGTTTGGGAGCATTTTAATGGTCACCAGAAATCCCTACACTCTTACAGACACGACACGTGGATGAGGCAGGTGTTCACCAAGCAATAGACATCTCACATCACCAATACAGGGCACTCTGGGTCACCTGGCATCACAGCATGGCAAATGATAGCAATCTACCCACAGTTCTGGGAACAAAGCACCCCGGTCAATCTAATAGTGAAGGTCTGCCTTGGGGTCATGGCCAACAAACCAGATCAGGAGTCCAATGGTTTACTGCATCCAAAATGGCAGCACATTTGTCATAGATAGAAAAATTGGTACCAAGTAGTAACATAGGGCTGCTCTTTCCAACCTTTTACTGAAGTTACTGTTGAAAAGGTATTTGCAGGTCCTGATAACCTTGAAAGATATTTACGAATATCACTGGAGGATCAGAGAAAATAGCTGAGTGATTGGAGAAGCACGCCTCATCACAAAAGCCTCCTACGGTCAGATCTGTTCAGTGTAATCAAAGAGAAGACTGAGGGTGACTTGATCACATCTGTATGTATGTACAGAATATCAGAACTTTGGCAATTAAGAGCATTTCAATCAATATATATCAACAATCCAACTTAAAACACTGAAGCTATGCAGACCCAGAGGACAAACAAGGCACTCCTGAGTGCACTGACATGATCCAACGCAGCTGGCTCTCTACAAGATGCACAAGGCAGTTTAGATAGACCACTAATAGCTCCAACATTTATTGCAACACTATTAACCTTTGCTTCAATTCTCTCTCCTCCCTCCTCAGCCTCTTAAGTGTATTCTTGAACAAGAGCCTCAAAGTTCTCTACTTCCTCTTGAAGCAGTAAAACTGCACTTTAGCAAGAAGGGACAGCCCTGATCTCTCCACATCAGCCCAAGGATGCCTTTCCCCTTCCCCTTCTTTTTTCCCCTCTTGCACAGACATCAGAGCAAAATGTAGCATTAGGACTGGAAATGGAGACCAGTCTGAACTGACAGATTGCAGATTGACACTGCTACAGGGTTTAGCAGAAAGGACACAGCAGAAACAAACATCCAGGACAAGGCCAAGCCAGACTCTTGAGAAGCAGCCCCTAGCTGACCAAATCCAGCCAAACTGCACCCCCAGACTAACCTCTCTGTCAGTCTTGCTTCCCTGATTCCAAAGAGGGTTTTGGTTTTGCCCTGCAGCAGAAATCTGCCTCTGGCTGACATACCCTGCCTTCCCCTGAGCTTTCCCATCCGAGGAGCAGTGACTCCAAGCAGCAGATGACTGACGAGGCCAAGCAAGAAGAGTGAGGAAAAAGGAAACAGAAAAAAGGATGAAAGGGAATTGTTTAAATTCATCACAGTCACATCCTTTGTGGAAATCCTGTCCTCCAGCCTGTAGAGATGAACTGGCAGAAGCAGCCTTATGGAGATCAACAGATGACATTTAACTCCAAAACTAAAATTTTACACAACGTAACTCCATTCACGTCAAATGTTTTACCTCCTCCACGTTTTGTTTTTAACCTTTTCTAATCTTACAGCACTCAAACTTTTTAGATTTTCAGCAACTTCTTTTCTTCTAGAGGGAAAAAAAGATCATAGCTATGATATTTTGGATGCTTACAATGATCCGGGGCCTCATTACATGCAGACACAGCCCAGGCTTTGCAGGCAGAGGAGCAGGTGCTCGATGCTTCAAGCAGCAAGTGACGTCAGTGCAACACTCTTCGAAGATCTCGTGTCAAAACAGTAATTCTTCCTGCTGTCACTCTGAAGGTCAAAAGCTTCCTCACAGTTGAATTCACTGAAGAAGCAAAGCTGGGCATGCTACTTTATCTTACAGCCTGCTGACAATTCTGAATGCCAGAGTCAAATTGCCATTTGGGGAAGATAAAAAAAAAAAAGGCAAAACAAAAACAAAACCTTCTTGGCTTTGTCAATCTGTTCCACAGTGCAGCGGGAGCAATCTCAATGCAACTGTCAGTCTGATTTTACTTTCTACCACCAAAAGGGGATTCAAAACACTTTCTGAAGAGAAAAAGGAATAAATTAGTATTACTGCTTGCATTGCTCCCTTCCCTCTCACCACCTTCCCTCCCATATCTGGAGATTCTAGCACATATACAAAAATGCTGTGGTGCACTCTAGAAAGCAGCAAATAAAATGCAGCAGCACAGAATTCCTTGATCTTCAAGTATCAGGTTAAAAAGCTTCATGCTTGCTCTATTTCCAGTTGCATTTAGAAAATGAAACCTGACAAATATCATTAAAGTTCTGGTAAAAGTGTTTCCAGTTCCAAGAAACACATCAATGTGGACAAAAAGCTACACAATATACTAAGCAGAGTAACCCTTCACCAAAGATGCAGGCAAAGATAAAGTGTGCCTAATCTACCATGCCCTTCCACTTCTTAGCATCTCACTTAAACTTGAATTTCCTACATGGCATAACAAACACAAAAGAGGGGGTGTTATTCAGTATTAACTGCAGCCAGACAGCATCTCACTACCAAGCTATCTGCAGACCCAAACATGAGACAGCTAGCAGTACTTTTTCTTTCATCATGGTGAAAGAAGCTGCTCCAAATCCACAGCAGCCAGCAACGAATTCAGCCATTCCAGCTGTTCTGCCTGTTATGCTAGAGCACCTCCAATCCTCTTCCTAACCCGATGTGTAAAGAAAGAACAAAGGGGAGGGGAGAGGAGGGGAAAGCTTAGGTCAGAATGGTTTGGTTTGTTTCACTATATAGGCTAAAACCCATATATTAACTGTGTCTTAACAAAAGCCCAAGATTTACAGTACATTATCTGAAGTTCCTAAGAATGCAAGAGACATGCTGGTCATTACCTCTGTGCTTTTGTATCACAGGACTTCAGAAGCTCCTTCAGCTGATGTATTGCTTCTGCCAAAGCTATCCATGCCAGATTTTGTATCTGCAGATAGAGCCATCTTCTGTCTTGGTTTTCTTCCCAGAGATCCATGTATATTCACCACTGAACTCATAAAACCCTTGGGAGCCACCAATGTCTATATCAGGCTATTCCCAAGGCAACTTCAAGTCCATCCCTTAAGCTTTTGTTAACTTGAACAAACAAACCTGAAGAGCATCATGCGCACAAGCAGGTAGAGGAACAGCAAATTGCAAGCTGAACTTGCAGTTAACTGCAAGCAACAGAGGCTTATCTGAAAATATAAGTAATCATGGTATTCGCCTGTAATTATTTTGTTTGTTCACAGCCCATGCTGCAGTGAAACCAGCCTCAGAAGCAGCTCGGTTCAGCTATTTCAGTTACATTCTGGAGAAGTGAGTCACAAATGTAACATAATGGAAGTGGTAACACTTGATTTTGTAGAGTGATCCTCTAAGGGATACCAGTACAAAAAGAAACACTTCAGACTTAGTAACAGAGTTGTTCAGAGATGTGTTTCCAAGAAGTGTATGCCTAAAAGGGGTGGGGTGTCAGGAAAGCAAAGACAAATAAGCACTACAGCATGCAAGAAGTTGCCATATTGTAGCTTACTGTTATGTCACACAAGTCCACAAAGTTTTTTTCCGTGCACAGAGAAAATAAATAATGCAATATTTGATTGGAATTGAGACAAAGCTAATTTAGAAAGTCAGAAGTTAGCCCAACAGATCCTGACCAAATCTGATGTTAGAAATAAGGCTTAAGAGCACAGCCTCGTGCCTAAATGCAACAACTGCGTTGCACCCAGTGGGCAGCCTTCCAGTTCTCTGGATGCTTCCAAGGACTGACATCCTTTTTATCCTGTAGGATCCAGGACAGCACACAATATTCAAAGTGAGGCCACACCAACACTCAGTACAGGGGGAGAATCACCTCTTGATATGCTGTGTTTAAATGCCAGCGATGCTGCTGGCTCACGCTGAGCCTGCTGCCACCAGCACCCCCAGGGCCCTGCTGCTGAGCTGCTCTCCACTTGTCCCCAAGTACTTGATAAATTCACTGCCAGAGCTGAAGGGTAAAGTTTAAAAAAAAAAAAGCAAATATTAACAAATAAAGGCAATAAAGAAAAATGGATCCAAGCAAAGTTGGCTCCGCATCCCCGATTAATTAGTTTTTCTTGCTGGGGACAGATGCATTTGCTATGATTAATAGCAATCAATGGGGGGAGGGGAAATCAATGCCTCTGTTTCCACCATTTTGAGGATAATGACAAATTGCTACAATAAATCAGTAGCATAGTGGTAGTGTTTGTTTTAAGATGCAGAGAACAGTGCTGGGTTACTAACAGTTTTCTGTTTCAAAGATTTACTGCTACCAGCAGATTAAAAACCATAGAACCAGAATTGAACAGAATATTCTGACTCCACATGGATGAACATGGACGTAACTCAGAATGGATGAAGGTGAAATTTTATATTTTGGAATTTCTCAAATAAATCTTTATCTAAAACAGGGATGTTAGAACTAGAAAGTACTTCTGACAGTAATAGAAATTGTACCCAAACATGAGTGTTAGCAATTAGGACCATTGGAAGAACATTACATACTATGAAGAGCTGTATATGGCCAGAAAAATGTCACTGCAGAAAGAAAATAAATAGGTAAATGGCTTTGGGCAACTTGGTCTGCTGAGAGGTGTTCCTGCCCACAGCAGGGAACTGGAACTAGATGATCCGTGATCTTTAAGGTCCCTTCCAACCCAAACCATGCCATGACTCTACGGCTGCCAAACAGCAGATGCACAATCCCCACTGCATTACCAGAAATCCATCAGCCACTTCGGGTACCTGATGTGAGAGTTAAAGTTGTGTTAATACAGCTCAAACTGTGTTGTGAAAAACAGAATTATAACAATGAGTCCATCCTACGTTAATATCACCTGAAGAATTCTGTACATGAATGCAGCAAAAACTGCTTTGTATACAGCACCAGTCAGCAGTTAATGATTCTCTCACTTACAAAGCCAGAAACAGCTGCATGTATGATCTTTCCAGCATTCAGCTTAATGGGGAAAACTGAACTCCATATGGCAAAACACAGCAATGTCCTTAACTTACGTAACAAGGATAAAACATGCTGCGTGCACCCATGTCATGCATTAGCTGATTCCATGATTTGGAAGATTTCTAGGACTGGTATAGCTAGAGTAAACTTACTGGTGAATCACAAATAGAATAAAAGCTAAAGCAGGAGAAAACATTGAGGCAAAGAGTCTCATATCATCTCAGAAAGGCAACAGTTATCACAATCAATTGATGCAGAAACCCTAGCTACTCATCACTGCTGTATTATCCTGGATGATCACAGACATATTACAATTTGCTTTGACACCCTCAGGTTTTTCAAATTGCATTCTTAATGGCAATGTTTGCAATAAAGCAATAAAACTGTACACAGTTTTCAGTACCTTCTCTCTGATTAACAACACTGAAGAAAGCACATCAACTGAAGAAGCACTGCAAGTCCCAAACGACCAATTTTATACAGATATTGATTTTTATCCTTACTGTAGTATGTTCCAACATGGGTATTGTCTGGAGACAGACATTTAAGGATTTGTAACAAAAACATTAACATAGACATGAATGAAGTAAGAATGTGGACTCTCTAGCAGAAGACCCTGTGCTCTGACAACAGGAAGATGACACCAACATTGCTGCATTTCGTATACATGGCTCCTTTTCCTGTTGGCCCAACAGGAGAGCAGGATGCAGCAGAGCACCACTCCATAACCAGAAGCTGACAGCTTTGATACCTCTGTAACTCAGAGGCTTGTGAATACTTGCTAGACCACTTGGTTTAGAAAAGAAAACAGAAAGCTGGTGCTTGTGACAACAGTGCAAGTGGGTAAAAATCAAATTACTTGAATTTTCTGTAAATAATTATCACCTTCCCCTTCCATGCAGTTTTTCTTACACTAACTTTCTACATGACCAAATCCCTTTATCTGGATAGTTTGGGTTGCAGTAGCATAGTACTTCTAGTTAAAATTCCTCAGTTTTCCTTCCATCTGCAAAGGAATATGCGTACAACTTAATTAAAGACCAGTAGCATTGATGGGATACCTTTAAAAGGGATTATTGAAAATGTTTAAAAACCACTTGGAGATTACTTTCTAATAAAATATTTTAAGAAGCAGAGAAAGTAGAAGCAGTGTACAGTAGCTTGACTCTATGAGAAAGCAGTACAAGAATGCATACAGTTTTTGATGTTATCAATATAATTACATCTACTTGACTATTTTGAAGTTCACAAGAATTTATGACTAAAATTAATACAGATTTTAAAGATTGATATTCTCTCTATCAGATCACCTGAAAAGAATCCCCAAAGTTTCTAACTTGAGTACAGTTTCCTGTTAATTCTAGAGGAAAACAAGACTAGTTTTACCTGAGAAGAAAGATGATCGGCTCACCTATTAAAAGGCCAAGGGAAGGCACACAAGCTATCTCATTTTGAAGACGTGCTTTGACAACAAAATTACATAGGCTATATTTTATCAACACCAGTTCCCACAATAACAAGTCAAATCCAGGCTGGGAGCAGCTTTAAAAGGAAAAGTAAAATCCTAATCATTTAGCAGAGTTCAAAATAATAATAATAATAATGCCATGTTGAACATACCCAGCAGTAAGCCATGTGCCCTGTCTCCAGGATACTGCCTTCTAGATGTTTCTGCTGAAGATAACACTCCTTCCTCCAGCGTAGGGAACTCTGTCAGGTCATTTCTCTCACAAGTCAGGCCAAGCCTTGCCTCTGAGGCAGCAGTTAAACGGCTGACATCTACTTCTGCTGGAAGCTGATACCATGATTCAATTTCCTAAGAATAGGTGAAGAGATAAAAGTGCACTTAACATCGAGAAAATTGTATAAGGCATATTTCCAAGGAAGTAAAATCTAAGCTGCAAAATAGTGTTATAGAAGCTGCTGCTTCTAGATTATACTCTCTATACAAATACTCGGTTCTTAAGTGTAAAAGAACTATGATGAACTAATGAACTGTTGAAGTCCCTCATCAGATCTCACTTGTTAGAAACTGAGCTCTATCTCCAAATCCTATAAAAGCAGAAGACTTTTCCAACCCAGAATGAAATCTCTCACTTAGAAACAAAAACCTTAATGAAGACAATGAATACTTAATGAACACTTCAGTAGGATGCTGGGCCAATACAGTACCCAACAGTGCACAGTAAAGGTGGTTTGCATTGTGCAGCTGGGGATTAACAAGCAAAACACTTTCTGATTCATATTTAAAGTTTCTAGTTACAGAAATTCTGAGTTCACACAGAGTTCTAGTCAACCCTGTGGTGTTCAGTTCATGTGGAAACAAAAAGGTGCACCACCAGGTCAAGTGATTTATTAAAGAATTTGCACTGGAATTACTGGGGAAGTAATTAAACAGGTGATTTTTAATTTCAGAAGAGGCACAGACCAGCCTTTGGTGTAGAGTATCAATCACTTAAGGTAAACCATCATCATGAGCATACATAACTTAAAATTACATACATGTTAATAGAAGCAAGAAAGCATCCTGGTAAATTGGTAGAAGTAGTACCCCTACTTAACAGTTTCAAGTTCTTTTGCCTTTTGAAATGCTGCTAAGGTATTAAAAGCTATTTTCCACATCAGGATTTTACCATGGGAACTACAATTTTTGCTCAAGATCTTATAGTCAATTTGAAAAGCCTGAGCCAACCAGAGATTTTGTCTCCAGAAAACAGTGATGAAATACCTAGCAGCATGGCCACCAGAACTAAAACAATTTATCACCATGTGAATATCCTTGATCACATATGGAACATCATCAAAGCTAGGGACTAGAAGCAGTCACACATTACACGAAGTGAAGCACGACTCTGTGCTAACATGTAACTCTTTCCAGGCTGACTGATCTGACAATTCAGAATCAGGGTCAGGATTATAGTAAATTACTACCTGGATGCCTACTGATTCCCCTCCCTGGAAGTACTCAAGGCCAGGCTGGATGGGGCTTTGGGCAACCTGGTCTGGTGGGAGGTGTCCTTGCCCATGGCAGGGGGGTTGGAACAAGATGATCTCTAAGGTCCCTTCCAACCTGAACCATTCTATGACTCTATGAAGATGCTTTTGCAATGCAGAAAACATACTGAAAACTATGCAAGTTTATAAACAGAAGACAGATGACAGGAGTCACTCCACTCTCCTCAGTGCAGTAAGCTCTCAGATGAGTTCCTGGCATCTCTGTTTTGAGCAATGTATGTTAAGAAGGTTTGTAATACATGGATCAAGAGTAGACTAAACGACCTGTCAGATTTTCCAACAGTTCTGTCTTCCAGTACCTGAAAGGGTGCCTACAAGAAAGCTGGAGAAGGACTTTTTACATGGATAGGTGATGACAGGACAAGGGGTAATGGCTACACACTGAAAGAGGGTAGATTTAGACTAGATATAAGGAGGAAATTCTTCACTGTGAGGGTGGTGAGACACTGGAACAGGTTGCCCAGAGAAGTTGTGGATGCCTCGTCCCTGGAGGTATTCAAGGCCAGGCTGGATGGGGCTTTGGGCAACCTGGTCTGGTGGGAGGTGTCCTTGCCCATGGCAGGGGGGTTGGAACAAGATGATCTGTAAGGTCCCTTCCAACCTGAACCATTCTATGATTCCATATTTCTGCAGTTCCAAGATGCAGAAGTACAAAGCTTTGCGGGTAGTGGGTCTAAATCATATAGGTAAAGCACTTTTAAATCATTTTAATTTCTATCACAACCAAAAAAAAAAGCTCAACACCAATACCTGATTGGCAGCAGTTCTCTGACGTATTGCCTCTCCCAGGGAGATGCCACTGGCAGCTGAAGCCTGGGTTTCACTGCTGCTCCTGCTTAAGGATTCCTCCTTCCAGCTACAGCGTGGCGGAGTCGTTGCAATAGGCTAAAAGAAAAAGGTGTATTTTTAATGCAGAAAATAATTTCTGGGTACGTACACATATATTTAATTGCTCATTACTTAAATACAAAATACCCAAGACACCCCCAGGTAATGCCAATTACCTGAACTCCACAGGGCTCCAGCACAAGGGCAGAGTCATTCATTGCTTTAGATCACACACAAAAAATCAGAGCGTATAAATTTTTAAAGGTAACTTATGAAATTATCTTCAAGCAACTACCTGACTAATTCTGTACCATAACTTAGCAAGACCTGACTTTGAGGACATGAATTTAAGTTAAATTGGACTTCTGCCTAGAAAAGCAGCTGTAATATTTTTCCTATCAGGTAACAGAGGAATCAATTTTGCAGTCAGAATAAGATTTCTCTTCCATAGGAACAGAGGTCACGGCAATGGCCACAGCCCTCCCTCAAACAAGAAGGACAACCAGTTCCAAACACAACAGTATATAAAATATGAAAATAGATATTTTCAGAACATGAAGCCTCAACCAGAAGGACAGAAGAAAGAGTTGCAGCTCCCTGACCTCTCCAGTACACCTCCTGCCTTCATACTCCTCCCCACATAACTCTACTTCCATTCTAATGGAAGAGATCAGACTCAAGCTGAGTGAAATCAGAACACAGGTCTGTTTCAATGTAGAAGAAATACTGAAAATTCAGTATTTGAGATTGTTTTCTTTAGATGGGAACAGCATTGACTGAATTAGCTAAACTGATGCCAGAATTCTGTTCCGTTCCTCTTATGCGCTAAAAATACGACAAGGATGTGAATGAAAGCTTAAGAATTATATATTTTTTTAATTTATTATGTGACTGCTTGGAATTTAAAAAAAAAAAAAGAAAAGAACCAAGTTGACTCTTGACTATTTACAGAACCTCAGCTGAGCACAACCCTCACACAACACAGAACAGCATTTTCAATCCATCTACAAAAAAGCAAACTGGGTTGGGATGTCACCTACATAAAGGGTTTGGGGCTTCCCTCTGATTCGCAGTTCCCAGGCATCCAAGCTTCCATCGTTTCATCCTCACCACGTCTGGGTGAGAGCTGAAGGCAGCCTGAACTCCTGGTGCCTCTGAGCAGCGTTAGCTCAGAGCCTGAAGAGACCCCGTGGACTCCAGCGAGCTCCAGCCTTGATGCTGCCCGCAAGCAATGTGCCATTTCTCCTCAAAAATAAACACTTTCAGGCTGAAGAGCATCACTGGAGCAACACCTCCGCAGGTTTTCAGATGCAGCTATAAAAACCTCAATGCTACACAGCAATCTCACAAGGTTCAGCTTTTGAAAGGACAACAAATGCCAGAATTACAGCACCGTGTGCCACCTACATTTCTTCCACACAACAGCATCACCAAAATAAAACCATGGCATAGTTTTCCTTTGCTCCTGGGTGTGGTTGTATAAATCCAATCACTACTGCACTACTGAGCTTTTATTGCTTACACAAATCAAGTCATTAAAAGAAGTGACACTGAAGTGTACACGACAACAGCTCTGAGTTCAAAGCATTCTGGTGCTAATTTAATTAAGGTTTGTCATTGAAATTTTGATTTCACATCTTTAGCAAAGAGCAATTTTATTAATCCAGCTGGAAATCAATAAATAGCATTAGGTAGGGGGCCCATCCTGTGCTTAGAAAACTAATTCCAAGAAAAATAGGTACTGATGCTATGTAGATAAGCTGAGCACAGCTAATTCAGTGAGGGTTCTAGAGGAGCAATGACAGCACTCGAGCTGCAATGAACAAAAGACTGCATGTTATTCTTCACCTTTATAAATTTTATAAATTTATAATTTTATAATTATAATTATTATATATAATTAAAATTTTTATAATTATAATTTTTATAAATTTTATATTTTATAACCTTTATAAAATAGGTCCTGCACCTGGGTCGGAGCAATCCCAAG
>WBMW01000420.1:528707-560745 GCA_013396635.1 Penelope pileata | reverse complement strand
AGTGTTCAAGGCCAGGCTGGATGGGGCTCTGGGCAACCTGGTCTGGTGGGAGGGGTCCTTGCCCATGGCAGTGGGGTTGGAACAAGATGATCTTCTAAGGTCCCTTCCAACCTGAACCATTCTATGATTCTATGATAAAATAGCCCACTGTGAGAAAATCCTCTCAAAATCATTTTATTGTTTGTATACCTGCCAGCCACTTAAATTAAAAACCTCTCTCTATGCTCCAGCAGTTGAGGACTTCCCTCAATCCACGCACAAACATGATACCTCACATCCAGAAAGTCCCTCAGCTCCCAAAGCTTCCCGTTCACTTGCTTACAGAGATCTAAAAGTCATCTGACAACCTAAGGAAGATGATGATCTCACTCATTCTTATAGCCAAAGTTTGGATTTTGACTCTTCTTGATACCTTCAGCGCACTTGGGAGTGACACACTTTTGTCACTGTGCCACAAGAAATCTAACATACAAAACATCATTTGAGTAGGTGTAGACCTGTGGATTCATACTTGATATTTTTAACTGAAATATTTGATTTCAGAATGGGTTAAAAAAAAAAAAATCAATCAATTTGGTATAGATGAAGTCAATAAGAATCTTCTTCGGAGAGAGAATTGAACTTGAATAAGTCTTGAGCAAATGGAGACGAAAATGAGACTATAGAGGGATTACAAGAAAAAAAATAGAGCTTCCTCTTGGTGGAAATTGTTTTCTTAGAAGTACTTCAGCCTGGAGCATGGGACACCCAGGGGGATCCCACCCATGGCCACAAATCCCTGCAGGGAGGAGAGGACTTTATTGCTAACAGTGCTCACACAGTGCCTTCCATGCAAAGACCCAGAAGTGTTTCACAGACACTGCTTCACAGCACTGTTTTATATTTCTCCTGCTTTCACTGGGTGTGGAGAACTCCATGGAACAATCCCACAGAATGGTGCCAGAGCTCTCTGAGAAGTCTGATGTGACCGCAATGCTGCACACAGCTCCTGGCTGATGCTCTGCACTTCCATCCATCTTTGGTTGTTGGTTAGGAAAGGAAGAAGCCACAAAGAGAAGCACCTGCTGCATCATGAGCCAGAGAGACCAAAGTATGACATGAGGACATGAGATAAGAGACATCATCTTTTGTAGCACGTATGATACCCTTTATTTACATGAGATATTGGAATGGATAACTGCTGTCATTGCCACTGTGACACCAGAGCATACAAGCAGCCTGCACAGTGGTTACAGGGCAGAGGGATACTTTACAGAAATTGACTGTAAATGGGTCAAGGATTTCTGTAGCATGCATCTCCTCATTTTTTTGTTCGTTTGTTCAGGCAAGATGAAAAAATACAACAAAAGAAACACTCACTGATGGTCTCCCAGCTCCATCCAGGTTTACAGTTCTGATTTCCAGCTGCTTGACAACATTTGTTATCAAAGTGCCCATAAAGCACTGATCTTCCTGCAAAACTGGGGGGGGCTGGGAAGGAAAAGGACTCAAATGTGGGGAAAAAATGGAGCAGGACCACTGAAAAAGGAACGTATTTATAATTAGGAATTCTCCATTGAAACATGCTCTTCAGAAAACATCAACAGCATTGCATTCAACACAAGATACACCATGTAAAACCATTAACTACCATCCGTGACCAACAGATTCATCCAGGAAGGCAACCACCAAGAAAAAAAAGTCACCCAAAAGCTAAGAGCTCCACAGATCCAGGTGCAATCCCACTGTCCCAGTTTCAGAGCAGCCCACCCAGCAGATGCTCCTTGAAGCCAATACCCTCAAGCCATTCCAACTCTGCTTTTCCAATAGTCCAGCTGCTGCACATCTTCACAAGAACCCCATCCATCTTGATCAAAAGGTATGGAAGTCTCAGAGACTGTACTAGTTACTGTGTAACTAGTACAGAATAGGGAAAAAACCATAGATTTGGTATAGATTAAGTCAACAAGAATTTTCTCTGGAGAGAAAACTTAACTTGAATGTCTTGGACAAATGGAGATGAAAACGAGGACTTCATGAGATCTTCCCAACAAGTCTAGGACTCCTTTCAACTTGCACTTTCAAAACTTCCTTCAAAGAAAGCAAACATTTTCAAACTACACATATGCACAAGTGCACATTTTCAAACCTTATGCTCTGAAATAAGAGTCAAAAGCTCGAGGAAGCCGACAGGGCATCAGCAGAACACCAGGACAGAAATAATCTCTCCTTTTCAAAGCCAGCCAGATCGCTCAGACCTCATGCGTTAGCAGCTGAAGGGAAGCAACAGAAACATACAGCAAACAGCACATTCTGTTGCATTATTTTATTTTTAACCTTCATACTAAAAAGCAATTTAAAGGAATGATCCAATGGAAGAGATCTGCTGTATGTTAGCACTGTATGTACCAGGGTACATAAAGCAAAACAATCGATTGGGATTTAGGAAATTAGTATAATCATCTCTGAAGGCTTCCACATAGTTAGGTTCAAATTAAGAAAATTTAACCCGGTTTCTCTTCCTGAAATCCAATACATCACAAGTTAGCGTTTGCTGCTAAATACATAATGAGAAGACAAAAATAAAGCTCAGCTACAGCCACCCCCACACAACCCAAGGCCGTTAACTCGCATGTCAGGAACAGCTCCCGCGTGGCGTTCATCATGGTGCTGCATTTTGGAGAAAGAAATATCAAAGTTTCTTCGTTCTGGACCACTGAAAGTTTGACTATCCAGGCTTAAGTCTCCTTACCTTATTCTGACCCATAGAACACCAAAAATATCCCAGTGAAAATGTCGTACAACACAACACGACAAATGTAAAGATCTGGAGACGGGAAACAGAACTCCCCAGATGAGTAGCTCCAACAAACTGATCTCTCAAAATAACAAAAATAGACTTGAACTTCTTACAAACACTATTTCATCTCATTTCTCCCTCCCAAAATTCAGAGGTACACGCCAGGTTAACTCAGTGTCAATCTGTGATTTCGTTTCCTTGCCCAAATGAACACGCAGCTGCAAAATCACCAACCCAGGAGAGCAGGCAGTGGAGCTCAGGACCAACTCCTCCAACACCACCAAGCATCTCCACCAAATTAATGTGATCATGTACCAGTGCTGGAGACAGATCCCTTCTCTGGACTTGTCTTTGATATATTCCATCTTGCTAAATTCAGGATTTTTCCCCATTTTGTCAAGAACATTCCTGATTTCGATGCCATCTTCCAATGAATTTGTCACTTTCCCCAATATCTTTATCCACTTATTTTCTAGAACTTACCACTGATCATGCAATTAATTTATCAGTGAAAATCCAGAATAGGAATGAGCCACATCCACACTCAGGGATTTTCTTAACAATTTATTTCAAGTGGTTCCAAGTTGCCCTAAATTCTTGTGGTTTTGTGTTTTTAATCATCTGCTGCTCGTGGTGAAAAACAGACAATATAAAAACACAACGAATAGCTAATAATATTTCAGACAAACATTAATGTGACCACCTGCATACAGAATTACTGTTCAGTTCAGATGCAGAGAAATCCCCATCTTAGAAACCTCAGGCACATTTGCTCAATAACTGCACCCATGCATGGCTGGGATCCTTCCACTGGAGGTGTCCTCGTAGCTGCATGACTTGTGTTGCACGCTGAAAGATTCTTGCTCACGTTTGTCCACTACTTTATATTGAAATGTTATTTGGTGAGAGCTTTACAAAGCTACAAAAAGCAAAGCAATCATTGTGCAAAAGCCCTTGCAAGGCTGAATGCAATGCAGAGCTGCCTGGACACTACATAAATGCAACTGCACTTCATCATCACCAAACAATTTGATTTGTTGTGGTTTTACAGCCCGTATCAACCCTCCTTTGTGCGTCAGAATACAACGTACAAAAAACAGTCTCGTTCCTCATTCAAATGCAGAATAAGTTTTTATATCAGAGTTGTTCTTGGCCAGCAGCCCAGTATCACAAGTTGTTTAAGAATTGTCAGCATTTAGCACAGCTCCTGAAATCAATAACAAAACTCTGTGTCTGCAAATAACCCAACACTGTAAGTAATAATGGATTTCAAAAATCGGATTCAGACCAAAATAACAATGATTTGGTGCTGTCAGGTGTGAGAAAACACAGCTGAAATCATTTGTTTTCCAGTGAGGAGTGGTGTGCCAGCTGTACTTCTCAGACCCATGCCCTTCCCTTCCAGCCTGAAGGCAACACCAACCAGTACAGCAAATGCCA
Source organism: Penelope pileata (assembly GCA_013396635.1). Classification (NCBI taxonomy): domain Eukaryota; kingdom Metazoa; phylum Chordata; class Aves; order Galliformes; family Cracidae; genus Penelope; species Penelope pileata. Next base: position 556,526 of record WBMW01000420.1, on the reverse strand, counting down.
CGCAAACTTCTAAACTGGTTTCTTACTTTTTTTACAACGTGCTGGGCTCTCTAATGAGCACGAGAGACCAGAACCAGCGTAACAGATCTCAAACACAAGGGAGAACACACAACACACAAAGCTAGCAGGGTGTGCCAAGTGCATTCCAGGAAAATAATCTGTGTATTTACACAACAGGCAGTGACATTGCAACAGTTGCTGTCAAAACCTTGGCTGAAAACTGTTATTTTTTAAGCAACACCTTTACAGACTGTCCTAAAAGGACAGGGGAAACAGTCACTTTTGATCACACAGTTTCCTACAGAAGTGAGGCTTACAAGGCTGACAAGAGGTGCTTTGCTCCATGCTGTCACACCTCAACCGCGCAGCACCCAAAGCTGATTACCATAATACACCTCAGTGCCTGAAGTGGAAGCTTTATTTCTGCCATCACAGTGTAACTGAGGTTGAAGGGATCTCTGGAGGTCACTTAGTCCAACCTCCTGCTCAAAGCAAGACCGACTTCAAGGCCAGATCCAGAAATAGCCAAACCAACCCAACCTCCACAGCCTCTCCTCCCACCTCCATGAGCCTCAGTCCTCTTTGCTGCTCTCTCCTTTGCAGTGCACAACAGGAGAGGGAATATTCACTTGCCTCCAGCTGGAGTTATGCTTCATTTAACAGAGCTCAGCGTGCAGTTGGCCTTCATTGCTGCAGAGTGTGCTGTCAGCTCCTGTTCAGCTTGCTGTCCAGCAGGTCCTCAGGCTCCTCTCTGAAGTGTCACCAGTCAGTGCTGTTGGATGGGCAGTTTCCTTCCCACTAAGACAGACTCCAGTTCACTGCTACAAGTCATGAGATTCCTCTAGGGCCATTCCACCAGCTTGCCAAGGTGACCCTGAAGGGCAGCAGAGTCTTTCAGCACATCAACCACTTCCTCCAACTCATCAACACCTGCAAACTCAGTGTGAGTGTCTGCCCATCCACCTGGGCCACCAGTGGTGACATGACACAGCTCTAGCCAGGGACTGACCCCAGGAAAACCACCAGTTAAATTCAGCACAGCCAGCCAGGCTAACTGCTTACTAGTTCCTCAGACTCTCTTTCCTGCCCTTCTTGAAGAAGAGGGCAACGTTACCCTTTTCCCACTTCTCAAGCATCAAACTCTTCTGAATTTTGTCTTTGCTTGAAAAAAGCAGAGTTTAAGCACCTACCTGGTATTTCAGAGCTGCTTATTCCACATAAGGTAGCTAAGCCATCTTAGCTTCATTTCTGTGCAAAAATCCCTGAAGTGCTTGCTAGCCAAATCTTACCTCCAGCATCAACACTGAACAGTGGTCCTGAAAGCTTTTAAGTAATGCCATCAGCTGCTTCTGCATATTCTCAGCTTTGCATCACTAGAAATGCCACATGCATTCTCCAATTTTTAGGTAACTTTCAGGAACTGTAACCTATATTCTATTATTTGTCACCCGAGTTTTAGGAAAACGTTCATTTCCTCACCATTTCTACACTAAAAAATTACCATTGAAATTAAAGGTATCCTGTCAAATGTACCCTACTTTCATGCTTCTACTTTGCTTTAAAAAACAACAACAAAAAAAAAGATAAATACTTCTATCACTCAGTGGTGGACTTCATGGACTGTAGCCATCAATATGCAGTGTTTGAGAACCAAAACCTTGGTCCTGCTGGATCTTACTTGCAATACGTTCGCTGAGCAAGATGTAGGGTCAAAAACTTTGCAAGACTTCAATCACCCTCACAATCAGAGATAAAACTGGAACTGGAAACAAATTGACTTCACCGATGAAAAAAAGTAGCATAAACAGTAACAAGTAGCACCATGTTGGTTACAGAGTTTCTTCTTGTTCTTACAGCCTGAAGCCAGAAGTCCCCGGATATTTTGAATTATCCTGAACTGGCACTTCAGCAGAAGACAGATCCTCAGTTTCTCCCCAGCAAGCAAAAACTTGGGATAGGAGTTGACAAAATGTTTCTTAAGCCAGTTTTGAACACAGTTAACAGCTCACTGCCAAACTGCATTAGTTTGTTGTCTGTGTTCTGATGGACAAGAAGCAAGAGGATGCAGCAGCACACACTGCTTGCTCCTTTTGGTAGAGGCATGCTGGTTTCTATGGCACTCATGAAAACAGCCCTAGGGGTTATCACTTACAAACATGGGTTTTCTTCTCTTTCTCATTTGAAACTCTAGCTAAAGTAACCTATGTGGGATCTAGAAAACCTTTTGCAAGAAAAATACATGACACAGTTGTAAGAGCAGCCATGCTAGGACAAGCAGGAGACCCAAATGGCACCTACACCTGCATCCCCTTGACCCACAAACAGGCAGCACACTGGCAGCACGCTTGGCTCAGCTCCATCTGGTGTTGCCAGACCTGAGGTCTGGTTGTCACAGCAGCAACCAAACCCCAGGGCTAAACAAACGCTGAGAGGGAAGCAACGGGCACCGTGAAACAATAGAGCACCAAACCCCAAATGGATCAAATTCAACTGATCCACCAGGAAAATAAAATGAGATGCAGGAAGCAAGCTCACCGGTCTGTAACATCACATGCAGCTTAGTATCATAAAGTTAACTGTGAAAGTTATGTCTGTAAATCAGTGTGTAGATGAACTTCATTTCTTAAATATACACAGGAATGCACAATCACACAAGAATCTTCTGTTCTGTTTCCTGAAAACACACAGTGAAGGTCCTCCACCAAAAGGCTTCCAGCCACCTAGTCAGGATCACACCACCTAAATCCCTGTGTTCACATTTGTTGAGGCTGGACTTGCCTTGAACGTGCCATACTTACACACTGAGTGATTCCATTCATTGTCTTAGTTTCTGTTAATTTTCCTAACAAGACTGAACCCTGCAGCAACACATAGTTCTTCCCCAGCAGATTTGCAAAAAACTCAGTATGGCAGCTGCCATTTAGCTGAGGCACCCTGGAGGTCATTCAGAGCTCCCAACTGAACCTTCGGGAGTGATCAGTACTTGATCCTCGCAGCTTTCCATCTTCTGTTTCACAGAACAGTTTGAGTTGGAAAAGACCTCCAAGGAGCACCTGGTCCAACTGCCCTGCAGTGAACAGGGACACCCACAGCTCCATCAGGAGCTCAGAGCCCCCCCAGCCTGATCCCAAGTGTCTCCAGGGATGGGGCATCCACCACTTCCCTGGGCACCCTGTGCCAGTGTTTCATCACCCTTATCGTAAACAATTTTTTTCCTTATATCCAGTCTAAATCTCCCCTCTTTTAGTCTGAAGCCATTTGTCACCACAGTCCCTGATAAAGGGTGTGTCCCGCTCTTTCTTGCAGCCCCCACTGTAGATGCTGACTGGCTGCTCTCAGGTCACCTCGGAGCCTTCCCTCCTCCAGGCTGCACAGCCCCAGCTCTCAGCTGTCCTCACAGGCAGGTGCTCCATCCCTTGGACCATTTTTGTGGCCGTCCTCTGGATGCACTCCAACAGGTCCACGTCTTCTACACCTGTCCTAGCACACAGACCTGGATGCAACACCCACGAACTCAGTTCTGGAGGTGTTTAAGCACCCAGCACAAAGCTACCTCCCAACAGCCTCCAAAAGCTGGGACGTGCAGGTGCTGCAAGCTCTCAGCAGCTCAGGAAACCATCGTGTGGGCAGCAGGACAGATCAAACCAGGTGCCACAGCAGCACAAAAAGCCACAGAAGGACAAGTTCTAAAGGGCATGAGCCCTCCTGGGCCACTCCAGCCTTCAGCTCTGGCTCATGGGGATCAAACCCACTGTGCCCAGGGCTGAGGAAGGCACAGAGGAACGAGGCCGATGTCACGCAGGGGACAGAGGGACAAGAAGAGGCCTCTGCAGCCCCAATGCACCCCAAGGAGTGAGCAGAGCGAGCCTGGGGGGACTCAGGTCCCCCACTCACATCCTCTTTCTCCCTGGGGAGGAAGAACAACCCAATTGCAGCCCTTCCCCGGCCAGCCCAGGCCGCCCTGCCCCTCTCAGAGCAGGGGACACGACTGAATCACCCCCAGCCCCAGGACCGAACACAGCGTGGGGCAGCGTCCCCCCGTCAGATAACCCCCCTAGACCGCCCGCCAGAGCCGCTCCGCGCTGCTTTTACTCACAGGAACCCGCTCCTCGTCCTCGTCCTCCACCTCCTCCCCCGCCTCCATGGCCGCCCGCCGCCGCGCTGCCCCTACTCACAGCGCCCGCCGCCCTCCTCTGCGCATGCGCCGCCGCCCCGCCCCGTCGTTAGGGACTCGCTGCAGCCCCGCGCATGCGCCGCCGGGGACCGTTGGAGGCGGGAGCGGGCGGGGCGCCGCCGCGCGGCGGCTGCGGGAGCGCGCGCCGTTTTGGCGGGAGGGGCGGCGGAGTGCCTTGTTCGCAAGCACCGCGTCTGCGCGTCTTTTAAATACCCGCAGGGATGCGAAACAGCTGCTTCCCTGTCCCAATGCCTCACAACCCTCTCAGTGATTAAATTTTGCCTCATGTCCAACCTGAGCCTCCCCCGGCGTGACTTAAGGCCGTTTCCTCTTGTTGCTTGGGAGGAGAGACCGACCCCCACCTCACTGCAACCTCCTTTGGGCTGTGTGTGAGCACCGAAAGTCCTGTAAAAGGCTGCCGTGAAGATGGGGAGGTGATGGGGAGAGAATAAAGTGTGGTGGCAGGCATCTTGAGGTAGTTTAGGTGTCATTGGAGAATGAGGTGTGATTGCCAGGGTGGGATGTCCGTCCAGCTTTCTTGGAGTTCTCCTCCAGGTGCTGGGTCTCTGCTGTCAGCAGACCGTCTTCCCAATCGGAACAGGGGAAGGACAGGTGTTGAGTTTGGGGGAGACGATCTGCCCCAAGTCAAGATGGGTCCCTACAAGGCCCCCAAATCAACATGGGTCCCTACAAGGCTCCCAAGTCTCTATGGGTCCCTACAGGGCCCCCAAGTCAAAATGTGTTCCTACGAGGCCTTCCAAGTCACTATGGGTTTACTACAAGGCCCCCAAGTCTCTGTGAGTTTCTACAAGGCTCCTGAGTCACTGTGGGTCCCTATAAGGCCCCCAGATCAAGATGGGTCACTACAGGGCCCCCAAAGTCACCATGGGTCCCTACAATGCCCTCAAGTCTCTATGGGTTCCTACAAGGCTCCCCAGCCAATATGAGTCCCAACAAGGCCTCCAAGTCAAGACAACTTCCTACAAGGCCCCCAAGTCATTATGGGTCCCTACAAGGCTCCCAAGTCAAAATAAATCTGTACAAGTCTCCCAAGTCAAGGTGAGATTCTACAAGGCCCCCATGTCGAGTCCCTGCAGGGCCCCCAAGTCAAGATGGGTCCCAACAAGGCTCCCACAAGGCCTGAATGCCATTGGTTCACTCCTTCCCTTGGGGTGCCATGAGGGAACCAGTATCCCCACGTCTCACTCAGCCACAATGCTCCCACTGAGGCATTCAGTACAAGCAATCCCATCCATAATGACATTTTATCTTTCAGCTGCTTATCAATACGAGTGAAGGAGGAATTTCCCCTTAAAATCACGTGTCCATCTGTGCTTTCCTTGCTTACCTTTCCTCCAAAGGATCAGGAGCAGCTGCAGATCACTGATCTGACGCGGCACTGACAGTCCTTCCCCCGCGGCTCAAGAGGTGCGGAGGAGTGAGAGGAGTCTCAAGGGTCGTTGACTGAAGCTTTGCGATCCATGTTTCACAGACAGAGCATGATTTAATCATCCATAAACATACTGAGCTCCTTCTCAAAAGCAATTAAGCTTTTCTGGTGTTGGTATAAGCAATCTATCCAGCTGTCCATATGCATATAGATCCACCTCTCTGTGTAACAGACAATAAATAACTGCACCAGATTTCATTCTCTGCTAAGCGGAGGGAAGCTGAAATAGACTGAAAAAATAAAGGAGCTTCCATAACATTCTGTCTCCTGAGTTATTTATTCTCCTCGCAGCAGTTATCTGCCACGTATCCAACGTAACATCTCCCAAAGGGCAGTGTGTGTTCATTTTTGTCTCTGTTGATGCTGCAGTGAGTTGGGTGTAATTTTTCAGAACTAGATAAATCAGAAGAGTAAAATACATCAAGGAAAATATTCCTTAAAATCATTAAAACGCTGACAAGAGAATGCAGCTTTATATCCAAACCCATCTGCGTTACAAGTGCTACTAATTTTTACTAATTTTGCTGGTTTCAGACCATCCTAGTCCTTGCTTATACGTATCCCCAAAAGTCATCACCTAATAATTTACAGGTTAGGCTTAAGAAAGCAATTTATATAAGGATGCGTGCTGGGGAAACTGAGCCAGGGAGATAAGAGGCAGCAGTAAAAATAAGTGAATACCTCTGCAAGAAGCAGAGATTCTGTTCTTGCTTTTACTGGAAAGTACAAGGAATAGCCTGTTTGATTTCAGTGCCATTTTCCCCTAATTACAGTGGTACAAGGGAGAACATAATCTAGCCCATACGTTGTAGTGCTAATAACAGTTCCAAATGTCATCTGTGAGAAAGCTTGCCATTTGCTTTTCTCAGCTGCAAGTGACTGAAGGGCTTCTCTTGTCATACAATACAGAAATTCTGTCATACCCTTTATTTTTAGAAGAGCAATTCACAGGCAGAGAGGGGTGGAGGAAGGGTTTTCTGAATGTTTATCGCTTACACATCACACAGGAAGCTGTTCGAATTCTTTATTAATTTTCTCACCATATCCAGAGACTTACTCAGGCTGAGATGTAATACGCCGAAATCCTTCCCAATAAAATGTCACTTGAAATGAAAATCAGAGAGGAATTAGAAACAGGCCATCACCGTGGAAGATTATCAGAGAGAAACAGGCCTCACCAGCCCTGCCTGCTTGGCTTTCCCCAAAACTCTGTATATTCCAAGGGCTCTCAAAGGTGAAATAGGATGTGTTAAAATACAGCAATCGAATAACGTGCGAATTCCAAAGCAGAATGTAAAATACAGGTGCCCCTCATCGCTGCAGATGTTTTGCAAACAGAAATATTTAAAAGTCAGGTCCTGACTTGTGCCAGTGCCGTTGATTGCAAAGCTTTTGTGAATATTATAACTTGTTAATTAAGATTATAATTCTAATTCTACTCTGCTCTCGTGAGACCTCACCTGGAGTCTTGTGTCCAGTTCTGGGGCCCCCAGCACAAGAAGGATGTGGAGCTGTTGGAGCGGGTCCAGAGGAGGCCACGAGGATGCTCAGAGGGCTGGAGCACCTCTCCTACGAGGACAGGCTGAGAGAGTTGGGGCTGTTCAGCCTGGAGAAGAGGAGGCTGCAGGGGGACCTGATAGCCTGCCAGGACCTGAAAGGGCCTCCAGGAAAGCTGGGGAGGGGCTTTTTACAAGGACAGGTAGTGGCAGGACAAGGGGTAATGGCTATAAACTGAAAGAGGGGAGATTTAGACTAGATATAATGAGGAAATTCTTCCCTGTGAGGGTGGTGAGACACTGGAACAGGTTGCCCAGAGAAGTTGTGGATGCCCCCTCCCTGGCAGTGGTCAAGGCCAGGCTGGATGGGGCTTTGGGCACCCTGGTCTGGTGGGAGGGGTCCTTGCCCATGGCAGGGGGTTGGGACAAGATGATCTCTAAGGTCCCTTCCAACCTGAACCATTCTGTGATTCTATGAAGAGTGTCCATCCCTTACCACCGCTGGTGACACCAGGCAGCCTCAGGTGGTAAGGAGAGAGGTAATTCGTGAATGGCTGTGATATACCCAACTGCTGCACTTCTTAACAGCCCTTTTGTCACACCAACAAAATAGGAAACTCTTTTTCAAGTATTTTGCTGAAGATCTCTTCGAGTTTTCAGGCTGTGGAATTAGGATGCACTGAGGTACTTGAAAGCTCAGCATCACTGAGAGCCAGTCAATAGGATTCTTCAGCTGGCCTGGAAAATCTCAGCTGCTTTAGGGTTTGGGAACTCTTAGCAGAACCTGCCCAGCTCTGTCTTTTCCCAGGTAGTGATTTGAAAAATGTATTTCATATAGTCTCGGTTTAAAAAAAATAAAAGTGAGGGAAAAGCAGGTAAGGGAAGAATGGCAACAGATAAAGCGTGTCAGTGGGCAGGAGGGTGGGCAGCAAGGAGAAAGAAAGTGCTCATGCTCAGGAAGGCTGATTAGGCAGGTGACACAATTAGTGAAAGGACAGTGGGAGTGCTCCATTGAAAGAAAAGCTGAAATGTGTACGGATTAGTGCAAGCTGGGGAGTTCAAACTACAGATGCAAGACATGAAACCGGGTATTAGGATAAGAATAACAGTGAGTTAGAACTCATGACTAGAGCACAGACACCAAAGAAACAGTGCTGTTAGGGGAGATGGAGATAAATGTATGAATGGGGAGGCTGTGTTACGTGCTGGGATTACTAGGCTGAAGACATAGGAGCTGGAACACACAACAGAACTGGAGTAGGTCAAAGGGATTTTGAGGAGAGCTGGTGAAAGATTTTTCTCTTTGCTGCCTGCTGTAGTGCTACGTGCCATGATTACTGAGATACTGCAGGAGAAAGCAGGAGGGTTTATTAGCTGATTCTATATTTGATGGAGGAATAAACAGAATCTGGGCTTCACTGTCATTTTCCATCTCGAAAAGCAAACCAGGATTAAACCAAGAGGGTTTCTTAAGGGGATAAATATTACCTGAGGAACTTGGGTGTCTAAGCTGGGGCAGCAGCTGGCTCATGGTCCCTAGAGAGGCACGATTCAGGGTACGTGGTTCCTGGGATAGCTGACCATCCAGGTTAGGTGCCAGGGAGAGATGCCCGAAACTAGGTGAAATAGACTCAAGTTTGCGGGATGTGAACATGAAGAAAGCTTGAAATTTCTTTCTGTCAGTGTTGCATGATGTGTTTAATTTATATCCTGTGTTAGAGGGGAAAACTTCATCGGAAGGCTCTGGACCAGGGCTAAAAACAACCTCAAAGAGGATATTGTGAGCAAATGAGGACTCTGAAACAACGATCAGGAGGACTCACCACCAAGAAGGCTTTATCCTCGGGATGAGAAAGCTTAGGATCCCATTACAAGCGTGAAAGGATAAGCTGGGATGAGAAAAGGAGCTCCAGCACCTTCCTCCAAAAGAGTGGGTGATGCTAAGCCCTGATTTTAAGCCAAAGGAGAATATTTTTGTCAGCCTTTCTCCAGTGACCCGAAGCAGGATGCTTGTTGGCATCCCAACCGACAACAGACAGCGCAACTCCTGCAAGTATCACAGTCACAGTTTGAGGACTTGTGTCTTGACTCACATGTTATGCAATCCTTCTCCTCACCAGGAAGCTAGAAAGAACCTATTAAATCTGCCCACACAGCGTCTCTAATGCCTGAGCTGAAGGTGTTAGGAAATTGTGAGAGATTTATGGAGCCCTTCTCCCGGCTTCAGACAAATCAGGGGAAAGTTCCTTCGGAAAAATGTACAACTAATTATGGATTTTCCAGCTGAGATAATGTTTGGAGGTCTAACTTCTTCTTTAATTAAATCAGAGGTTTGTGATTGAAGGCTTCCATTTCTGGTAGGAGTCTGTAGGGAGTAGCCTTTGAATCGGTAAATCAGCTGCCTGAATAAACCGCTTGTCAAGCTAAAATGTTATGTTCCTTGAATTGTGTGCTAAGTTTAAACAAAAAAATATATAAAAAATAAGTGAATTTAGTGGGAATGAAAAATGACAAACCGACAGTGCTGGAACCTGGAGTCTTTCTCTTACCCACAGGATTAGAACAGCACCTGCAGTGCACGTTCTGCCTGTGCCACCCATCAGTGCTTCAGCTCTGGTGGCAGAGATCCTCAGAACTGCTCGCACTCCATCACCCATTCAGACCTCACTGTGTTGTCCAGGGCTGCCAAAAAGCCATGAATTTCTACTCGTTGTATTGGCTGCAGGAAGGGCTCTCAGTGATTCCTGAGGGGCATTCAGCCATTGGAATGGGTGTATCCATCTTCTGTAGGGTCAGTGAATCACTCCTGCACTTCTCTAGGCTCACCTCTTGCTACTTAGCCACATCCAGTGCCACCTGAGATGGGCAGAGTACCCAGGATGTGTGTCCAGAGCTGGTAAATCTGACACCAGACCTATGGGAGACCTGTGCCCGTATGGAAATGGACATGTGATACCACTGGGCATCTCAAGTAGCACTTGATGCCTACGTCTGGACAACAGAATTGATCCTCAGATTTTAATTGACTGTAAAGGATGCTTAAAAACCTAATTCAGTTGCAGACATTGACATGTTCACCTCCACTTTTCCCTCTCTTCTACCTTCGGCCCTTCCTTCCCACTGCAAGGCTTTGCTCAGCCCTGAGACCAGTTCTCTGCTCCTGTGCCCAGGATGCAGACAGGTTGGGATGGACAGGCAGCATGGCAGCCACCTCGAGTTATGTTCCTGCAGCACAAGCTTCTACTCTGAACTCAGGAGTGTCAGCTCCCTTTATAATCTGTGGGGAAAAATCATGCTCTCTTAGGGCATGAGTCAGCTGATCTGTTTTAAACATCTATTTTAGGATGAGATGAAGCATGCCCTCAAAGTTTCTGTTCTGTGCTGACTTTAAAGGGAGCCCAGGGTGACTTGCTCGAATAGAAATACCTGTACTGTAAAAGTCTATCTTTGGTCTGATGAATCCCAACGTTAAAGAGCAAGGGTGACTTCATCAGACACTCATTCCTTTGAATGGATTCACTCAATCTTGAATCCCGCTACCTGGTTCGTACACCGTTAGGCTCTTGCACTGTTAACTCCTTGAGGTTCCTTTCATTCTTAGATCTGCTTCTCTCTCAGAAGAGGATCTTGCTGAGAGTTTATGGATGAAGTATAGTGTGACTCTTCCCTGTGTCTGCCTTTCGTTCTCTCTTCCATGGTCACTGGTGCTGGAGTTCTTTGATCTTCCCCACACTTGCTTCAAGTATCTCACGCTGCCTACTGATCTCCTTTGCTCTCATCCCTTCCCCTACTGTCTCCTTATACCCTCATTTTCAACTACTTATTTTCCATCAAGTACAGTGGTGCTTTAAGCTCTATCATCTTTAATAATTCCCACTCTGAAACCCATTTTCCACCCCTGTTCCTGCCCCACCTTCCTTTCTCTCTCCACCTCTGAGCTCAGTGAACACACAATTGCTGCCACAGCATCACAGGGAAAGTCAGGAATGGAAAGGACTTCTGGAATTCATTTTGCAGATCCAATTAGATCAGGTTGCTTAGGGCTTTGTCCAGTCAAATTCTGAATACCTCCAAGGATAGAGATACCAAATCTATCTTGGATTCTCCCAGTGTCCATCCTTCTCGATACCTAAGAAGTGCTCACTCTAGAGTTCCTTATGACTTCTATAGGGTTAAATCTCAAAAGCAGTACTTCATCCTCACCTTCACTGGCTCATCAGTCAAATTCAGAAGTTCCATTTATCTCTTTACTGAAATCTTGTCCTTCTCTGGCATCCTCCTCTTTCTCCAGTGGATCCTTCAGTACCCACTTTGCAGAGTATTTCTTTTCTTGCTCCCAGGGTCTCTGTGTAGGCCTCGTGGGGTCTATGTGCTGTGTGCTGCATGGTCTCCTTGTTATCTCTCCAACCTGGGAGAATCTCAGGTTGGAATCAGGAAAAATTTCTTCTCTGAAAGAGTGATGATGCCTTGGCACAGCTGCCCAGGGAGGTGGTGGAGTCACCATCTCTGGAGGTGTTCAAGAACCGTGGAGATGTGGCACCTGGGGACATGGCCCAGTGGGCATGGTGGGATGGGCTGGGGTTGGACTTTGGGATCTTGGAGGTCTTTGCCAACCTTAATGATTCTGTGATTCTATGATCTCANCAACTCACAGGTCCACCCCTTTACTCCACCTGCCCAGTATGAAGCAGATGCCCAGCGTGCCTTTGGTCCCCCATATTGTGGCTATCAGCTCAAGCTCCATCAGCCCCCATCTGCTTCTGTTAGCAGACTGTCACTCAGACCTTTCACACAGCCCTCACCTTTGACTTGGTTCCTCTTCCTGTCCCCTCACTCAAGTTGTCCAAACGTCCCTGACCATTTCCACCCAAAGTTTCTGGGATGCACTCACCCACGTCTCCCAGCCTAAATGCTGCATTGCCCTCTTCTCTGAACCTCACACCCCTGCACTTACTCAAGGGGCAGCTGCCAAACCCAACATTTTCCTCCTGTTGCCCTATTTGCTACATCCTCTGCCTCCCTCCTTTCTGTTTCCTCCAACTCAAGAGCTTGTTCTTCATTTTTAAGGCACTTTTTGCTCGCTGCCATGCCTCCCTCACCCTCCATCAGCACCAGGAAGCCTCTGTGCCCATGTGCAGACCAGCACCTTCCAGCCCTTTCCCATGCCACTGCCCGCATTTTGCCACGATTCCTGCAGAAAGCTGCCTAGCAGCCTACTGGGGTGCTGAGCTGACTTCCCGTCATGCTGGCTGACATTGTATCATTGTTTTCTTGCTTTCCTCCATCTGTCTGTTTCCATCTGTTATCTCTTGCCTTATCCTTAGACCGCAGCCTGGGAGAGGCAGACTGTCTTTTTTATTGCTGTGCTTGTACTGCGTGTGGTACAGCATGGCCCTTGTCTGGGAGCGGGGCTGAAAGGCATTTTAGCGATAAATATTCAATAAAATAATGATAGCACGCTCACAGCAATGGGCACCTGGCTTTCATCTCTCAAGAGAAAGAAAAAAGGCCTTAAATTTGTGCAAGACTTCACCTCTATTCCCCAAATCTTCTTCTGGGGTAGTGGGAGACTAACTCTGTTTTAACTCTCTGATCATCCTTAAATTACCTATAATTATCAAACTCTGCAGTAAGACTAATAAGACTGTAGTTCATATTCAGGCTTGGCTAAGAAAAGGCTGTAAGCAGACTGAGCAATTTCAATTTAAGCAAATTGAGGATTTAAATTTAGCCTGGCAACCGAAATCCCACGAATCATAAACCGTCGCCCCATGTTAAGTGCACAATCATCTTCTTCTCATAGTTGGGTGTTACATGGAATCCTTGTCACTTGGTTTCTGGCCGGTCTAAAATCATCATTACGGCATTAGTCATGCCACAAATGTCTGCGATCTTACAATGCTTAACATTTTGTTTCTTACTTCATGGAAGGGTTTGGGGTTTTTTTGGATTATTTTACTATTAAAGTACAGTACAGTACTATTTTGGGATAGGAACCTTTAACTGAGTTTTTATACTTTGTAAAAATAAAAGATCTGCTTGAGAAACTGTCTTATTTAAATGCTCATTCTTCAACTTAATGTTGAGGAGCAGAAGATGTAAATGATTTGGCTCTTAATCACGTTAATGAACTTGATTATTTTAGGAATCCATGCTGCCGAGCAGGTTATATATTTTAGAATGCAATGGCATCATAAATTAAATGTAGCAATTAAAAGAAAATAGGAGATCATTACCATTTTTGACAAGTGGGATGACTGGTCAAGGGAAATGGTAAGGAAGCAGCAGTCACAGGTGTATGGTTTAGAGGATCCAGTTGTCCCATTTGTTCTTTCCCAATACAGTCAAGAAGGAAACAGAATTTCCTTGGTCAGAAATTGGGATTAGGTTATGTCAGGAGGCTCAGGGGAGACCTCGTCGCTCTGTAGATGCCAAGAAAGGAGGCTGGGATGGGGTGGGGGTCAGTCTCTTCTCCAAGATAACAGCAAGAAGATGAGAGGGAACAGCCTCAATTTGTGCCAGTTGAGGATCAGGTTGGATGTTAGGAAGAATTTCTTCTCCAAAGAGCGGTCAGGCACTGGCGCAGCTGCCCAGGGAAGTGGGGGAGTCACCGTCCCTGGAGGTGCTCCAGACCCGTGGAGATGTGGCACTTGGGGACATGGCTCAGTGGGCATGGTGGGATGGGCTGGGGTTGGGCTTGGGGATCTCGGAGGTCTTCTCCAACCTCAGTGATTCTGTGATTCCATGTGCACCGAGCAGTAGCTCTGCCTTTGGCCTCCTTGCTCTGGCACGCAGAACTTATGTGATGGTGCCATTAACTTCCTAACATCTCAAGGATGTAAGAGGGGAAATTATCACAGCAATTTGCCAGTTCTAATGAAGAACAATTACTGCTGGGGAATAATAAGTGTTTCCCATTAGTAGTTCTCCTTTTCTCAGCCTCTTGCTTTGCACAGATGATCACCACGTCTCAGCCATCGTTGGTTCTCAATCACCTCCACCCACTTCAGCCCGCTGATGGCTTCTGGTTGGGTTTACAACATGTTCTCATCACTGGGTGCTAACAGATCACCACTGGGAGCAACTCTGGGACTGCCAGCCTGGGGCTGAGGGTGATAAAAGAAACAGGAGATGAAACAAAATGAGAGATGATCGATAAAAAGAATAATTCCGCTGATAATTCCATCAGTCAATCTAATAGCTCACTCTTAATGTTTTTTTAATAATAATAATAACTTGTGCTTACATAACATCTCCTATATGAGGCTTCCTAAGCACTTTGGAAGTATTAATTAAAGCTGAAGGCAGCCGTGTGAGGCAGGTGGGAATTCACATTGACTCTCGCTATCATCACTCCTTCATTCCGCAGGCACAGGAGCTGGCAGAGCCGGCTACAGGCTCTCAGCACCGCAGGCAAAATTGCATCTGCTCTGCACAAGCTGATTTCCCCGCACAGCTTCTCCCTCTGCAGCACGGCAGGCATGGAGCAGAGCCAGGGCCACCTCTTGCTGGGATCCTGACCTGTTTGTCCCCTTCCCACGGGGACTGTCCTCTCTGCTTCTAAACCAATGTCAGCTGCATGGTGATGTTCGGATGTTCAGAGCTGGCTGTGCCCTGCTCGAAGCTCAGCTTTTGCTGCTCTGGATGACCACTTAATCCTCGAGTTACATACGTGCATACATATCCTCAACATAACCTATAGATAACTCATGGAAGTGCTCCCATCCCTTAATCATCTTGGTGGCCCTACGTTGGACTCTCTCCAGTATGTCCATGTCTCTCTTAAAAAGCCAAGTCCTGTAAATCCTCACTGTCAGTCCCTAAGCTTCCTATGGTGGTTTGGAAATCATAATTAGTGTCATCGGGATCAATCCTTTATGTATTTATCTATTTAATTATTGTTGTTATTCATGGTATTGTTAGTTGGTTCTTGGCCGTGGCCAAACAAAGAAATGGTTCCTGGTGGGTTACAAGCTACAGAAACACAACTCCAAGGCACTCCATCTATGCTGGAAGAACTCCATCGAGCTGGACCTTGTTCCATGCACCTCCATGGGATGCCCTCTTGTAGAGCAGGCGTCCAAGCTCCTGTATGGTCAACGGAGATCAAGCAATGGAGCCTAGGGATGGATTCACACCCCCTAAAATGCTTATATTTGGTCTGCTGTGCCCCATCTGAGCAGGTCAGGGGTGTATGGGGCCACAGACATAGGGCAGATTTGTACCAGCGTAGGAGTTCACCTATTTAATTAAAAGTAAATAAATCTCTAATTGCCCTCTGCGGATTCCGCTTGATGAACCAAATATTTACAATGTGTTCTCTCCCTGTTTCTAAGCTGTGATTTTTTCAGTTGCAAAGACAAAATGAAAACCCACAATGCAGCCTTAGGAGGGGTCACATCCATTTTTTTGCAGAGGGTCATCAGCAATATCCCCAAAATCCCAGCACAGAAGCATAAATGTAGAGCCCATCCCCACCTATTGACCCCCGTGTTCGTGGTGAATCGCTTTGGCTTTGCTCCTTCAATCTCATGTTTGCTCCTTCCAATACAGAAACAAATCTAAAATTGTGATTGACAAAAAAAGCACTTTGTTCCCTCTCGTGGCTCCTCAGATGTTGCCAGGCTGGCATTTCACACGCTCGCGTTGTCAGAGCCTGTTACAGAGAAGCATGATGCTGACTTCTGTCTGGCAGGTCACTCCCAGTGTGGGAGTTTGTGAATCCACACTCGAGAAGTGTAAGATGTCCATCCTAATTCCTTGAGACATCTCTGAGCCCGGCTTCCTTGGAAACGAGGCTCGGTGATCGCATCCTGCCGATGCGTGCGTTTGTTTGGCCATTTATCTTCCTGGTTTTAGAGGAACAAAGTAATCACTGGCTGATAGCCATTGGGAAGCTGCAACCAAATGTTGTGAATTGCCCAGCCACAGGAGGATTTTTATAGTCTGCTAATTAGAGCTGTATGAAACGCCAGGGGACCCAATTAAGAGCTGCAGCTCTATAGGACATCGGGCTTCACCGGTTCTGCTGATCGCTGCCCACCTTGTTCACTTTCATGGCTCATCACTCTTGGTGGGCAAAGCTTACCGTGTGTGGAGGCTTCATATTCCCTGTGCTGTACTCAAGATAAAAATGAGTTAACCCGAGTTACCCAACAGGTGAACTCAAGCAGTAGGTTGTGCCCACTGTAGTGCTCTCTCTGCAGCCAGCACACAGGTGTCAATGCTGAGTGGTAGACGTTGGTCCAACCTCTCTCTGTCAGAGGAGCCTCTGCATCTTTGGGAAGGGCCATGCTCCAGTTTGTGACCTCCAAGTAGAGGGTGAGGCCAAACAGGCAGCCACCCAGCTCCTCGGATGTCCCAAATGGAGCTCACCCCAAGCTGGAGCGGAAATTCAGCCCAAGCGACAGCCTGCAGTGGGAAAGAAGAGGTTGGAGGTCTTGGGGGCTGGAACTAGATGATCTGCAAGGTCTCATTCAGCCCAGGTTCTCTGATCGTGTCATTCTATGGTTGTATGATCCTGTGATCTTGGCACAGAGAAGGCTCATTTTGAGCCCGCTTCAGCGTCTGATGCAAAGGATTTGGGGACACACCGCTGCCCGCAGAGCTGTCAGATCGAAGCAAAACAGTGCCTGGTCATGGTTTTAGATTCAGAAATGCTTCACTGAGGACAACCCACGTGAGGACACTGATATATTGAGCAAGACACATTCCTCTCTGAGCTCAAACACCAGCTACCACCATTCTGCTAATGACCTTTCTGTATTGGCACTGCCCTCATCTTCCAGCGTCTTCTTCATTTACGACATTACCCTTCCACTTCCATCCTCTTCTCGGATTCTCTTCCACTGCACTGCCCTTTCCCCATTTAGTTTTCCATTCTCCTTGCCATGCCCGTGCTATGGAATCAAGAAGACAGAGAGATCTCCTTGATCTCTCACCGTGATTAACGCTTCCGTTTTGCCAACCGTCGTGAATCATTCTGCCTGGTTCAGCACACAACTGACACACACGGTTATTCTTGGACACAACGTTGGATGGAGGAATTTGCGTCCCCTCAGGTTGCTTTTCTAGTTGCCGTTTTTGGCTACAGGATCACCCGGAATTTGCATGCAAAAAAAAAAAAAAAATGGGTAGCCAATGTATTGTGGGTGTGTTACAGTTTTCAGTAATTTTATCAGCATGATTGCTGTATCTTTCCATCTGTGAAGCAGATGGAAATCCACTCTGCTAAGATTTTAGAAGCTCGGAATTGGTCTCCTTGGAAAATCCACACAACCCAAGGCTGAGATGGCTATTGTGGGACAAAGCTTGCCTTGGCTGACCACTGGTCTCTGGATGACCCAGGAATCTCACCTCCTCACAAGGAGAAGACACCTATTTTGGGGTTCCTTCACTACTGAAACAGAGCTGGATCATAAGGGCTGAAATATCCACGATTTTGGTCTTTGGCCAGGGCAATCACCAAGAAAAAAGGGGAAAGAGCTCACAGTGCAGATCATGGAATCACAGAATGGCCTGGGTTGGAAGGGACCCCAAGGACCATCAGGTTCCAACCCCCCTGCTACAGGCAGGGCCACCAACCTCCAGATCTGGCACTGGATCAGGGTGCCCAGGGCCCCATCCAACCTGGCCTTGAACACCTCCAGGGTCGGGGCATCCACAGCCTCTCTGGGCAGCCTGTGCCAGCCCCTCACCACTCTCCCAGTAAAGAACTTAAGATGAGTACTTAGTACAATCACATTATAACATTTTGCCACTGAGAGTTTTGCAGACATGGAAGCCAAATATTTAGCTAAAATGAAGGTGGGTCCATGGATGAAAGTTAAGAGCCCATGGATAACACATGTGATCCGTTGCCGGTTCCTCTTGCTCCTGCTCTGTTCATCGAGGCAGCCCTACTTTTCCCATTCCAATGCCCAATTTCAGGTGCTCAGAACTTTTGCCAAACTGCAATTGTTTGGACAAGAATTTTCTGGGACAAGTGTCTCTCTCCAGCCGAGATTTCCTGCAGAGTTTCAGATGAAACTGTTCTGTGGTTTTCAGGAATGAGGGGAAGAAAAGAAATATGTTGTTTGGAGTGTTATGAGGTGTGGGATGATCAGGGAGGTACCTACCCCAGGGAAATCCACCTGAACGTGCTCAGGTAGAGAGATTCCTTTGACAAATCTGGCTTTTTCCTTGTGTTCAATGAGATTTATGGCAGCTTTGCAGGCAGGATCCGTGAGTATTTTGCCCTGGGTGAGTCTATCTCAGCCCTCCATACCTCCTGAACATGAATGGTATGTGCTCTGCTGCCTGCTCCAATTCCTGTGTTAGGAACACAGCAGCTCAGGGGAACTTTCTTGGCCAGTGCCAAGAATGATACGGGCAAGAGCTGCCAGGAGGACAGGACTCTGCCTGCCTCCTCCAAGGCTCCGCGGAGGGTGAGGTCCATGTCTCTTGTGTAGGAGGAACAAAGGGATAGGGAGGAGAGGAGACTGGGAGCAAGGAAAGAGAGGAGAGGTGAGCTGGGGAGAGAAGGAGCAGACAGTAGGAAAAGCAGGGCAAGAACTGGCTGCGGAAACACTCGGGGTGATGGCAGGGCACCCTGCTGAGCTCCAGCTGCTGCTCCAGGAGATGTCTAGAGATGGCAGGGACACCTCAGGCAACCCCAGATGCTGAATTTGGGGCAGCTCAACCTTCCCCTGGGAGCAAACATTTCAGACCCAGGAGGTGGAAAGGAGGCAGAGCTCACTGCAGCCTTGCTGCTGGCATGGATCACTGTGGGACCAGGACCTGGCGGCATGTGCCATGCTCCTGCAGCTTTGGCATAGTCTGGGTCACCCCAATGACTTCTGGTGTTTCCAACCTGGGGCAATCTGTCCTGTGACGTTGGAAGCAGATGCTGTTTGTGTTGCTGCAGGAAAGATCCCTGCGAACGGCAGAAAAATTGGAAGTGTTGATTAGAAGCATTCAGCGTCCGCATGGCATGGTTTTCCTTCCAAATTACCCTGGTCTAACAAGTGCTAGGGATGATAATGAGGAGCTAACACAGACATTCTGGCGAAGAGCACCGTAGGGTTTTGACCAGGTCTCGGGGCTGAGAACCTCAGCTTTCGGTCTTCTCTGGAAGAGCAATTCAAGCCCAGCCAAGCTTTATGAGTCAGATCTTCGGTCGGTGTCGACTGGTTGGCTCGGCTCTGTAATTCCAAGGAAATCAAAATGCAACACCTGTTTTCCATGAAGCTGAACATGACAAAAGAAGAGAAACTCAACGATCGGAAACAAACATTCCGCGCTCGGTTCGGGCAAGAGCTTGGCTTTGGCAAAAACGACGCGGCATTTGGTTGAGCACGTCAGAGAGGTATCAGAGCGGAGTCATCACCGTGCTCAGTGGCTGCAGAGGGAGCTTACAGCAAGGGGTTGTACCCCGAGTGGGAACAAGGAGGAAGGTAAAACCATTGCTTCTGATGCAGCACACATCGAAGCAATGCTGATGGATCGCCATGGGAATGTCACAGCGGTGCCGGCAAGACGTGGTCTCTTTGGTCTCCTTGGAAAACCAAGCGTGTTTTTGTTTTTACAAAGATATTTTGCCTTTGTAAACAGTGTATTAGCAGCGTGTGAAGAGCAAATATATATAAAGTCCATTTGGAGCTTGGAAACTTGGAACCAACCTGCTTGGAGCCCACTTGGAACCAAGAGCTTCCAGTGGGCTGTGGGCATCTGGCCCTTTGCTATCATTGGTTGAATCAGAACTCTTAAAGGAGAGGGGAAAAAAAAATGTCATGTGGAAGTTAAAGCAGAGCATCTCAGTGTGTTCCATGCCAAAGGTGGCTGTGTTCCAGATGTAGGAGTAAACAGTAAATAGCTGTGATCCTGTTCAGGCCCTAAGGACAGCTGGGTTACACCCAGGACAAGCTGGGAAATGGATGTAAGTTTTATCTATTTCACTGAGGGAGGAGGAAAGGAGAATAAAGAGCAAAGAGTCACGAAATGAGCAAACCTGTCCATAACATGAAATATCTTTGTGTAAATATCAACAGGGCAGAAACCCCCCAGAAATGTCCTCACCCTTGAAGGCAGCAGCGAGGTTCCCACTGGACGTGTCTGCAGGTGGCCCTGGGCAGGGGTCTGCACCTTGCAGTCCCCTCCAATGGAAGTTCCAATGGAATGTTTGTTTTCTGCAGGAACACATTGATTTGGGGATGTTTCTTATGCACAGGTTTAAAGCTCTGGCAATGCAGGAGGTGATCTAGCTTTAGAAACATCTCCGCTCAGGGACGCGGCCTTTTATTTTTATTTATCTAGTGCCCCACAATTCCTCGGAGCAGACTCAGCTCCTTCCTCTGCTTATTTTTAGTTGTGAACTGGAGCAGCGAAGGAGAAACCAGCACGAGCTGAGCATGCATCTGTCAGCACCCGCTGTCACAGCACCCGGGTGCTGTGTCCATCCCTTCCATGCTGCCTCCAGCAATTGCATCCCACTTTCCTTAAAAAATCAGAGAGCTCAGACAAGGAAGTTCCCAACACGACCGGGTTGCGGGGTTATCCCTGCCCCTCACTGCATCAGCACTGGGTTCTCTTATCGGGGTTTCTATGGAGACCTGCAGTGTCCTGGCAGGCAGCTCCTGCTCCCTGTCTGTTAATTGGCCATTGTTGTAGTTAATTGTCATTAATGAGCCCTCCCGAGCTGCACCCTGCTCTGTCACCCTGCAGTAAGGCAGGATTCCCACTGGCTCCATCCATAGCTCTGGGTTTTGGGCACCTGGTCAATGGGAGGTGTACCCACAGCAGGGCTTGGGGCTGGGTGGGCTTTAAGGTCCCTTCCAACCCAACCACTCCAGGATTCTGTGCTGTCTCCCAGTTGGCTTCCACGCCAATGAACTGCCATCGACTCAGTTGGCATCACCAGCCTCAAGGGATGAGGGGAAGAGGACAACACCGGGGGGCCAGGAGAGAGCTGAGGGGTGCAGAGATGCCAGCTGAAGGCTGCAGTAGGGTGTTAGGGCAATTCTCACCCTGCAGAGAAGTGTCCTGGGCCCACAGGGACCACAGGGACAGATGAACTCTGCAGAAACCAGGATGCACATCAACCTGCATCCCCACTCTGCAGGCTCCTGCATCAGTGTGAGGTGTTCAGTGGTGCTTGAGACCCTCTGCAGCAGATCCAAAGGAATGGAAATCCCTTCTGGTCACATCAGAGAGAAGCCAGAATCAAAGCACAGACACTCTGGGAGATGCTTCCTCCTTCTGACTCTTACAGGCTTTGCAAGTGGATGGTCCCACTTGGTGGCAATTTGTACATTTATAGGAAAATTTCAACCCTGCCCCTCACTTTCCAGCTCAGATGAACACTCGTGTACATCTTCCTCATTGCATCTGTGGAACTGGATGATCTTTGAGGTCCCTTCCAACCCAAGCCATTCTGTGACCCTGTGGACGTGTTGAGGAGGCACATTCATATGCACTCATGTTCCCTTACTGTTTCCTTCCAGGTGCTTGCAGCCTGCAGCAATTGCCTTCAAAATGCAGCTTTAAACATGTTGAAGAGCTGGCAAAACCAACCTTCCCCGTGGCATTTTTCTGCTGAGAGAGTTTTGGGGTTAAAAATGCATTTTGTGCATCTGAGAGTGACGCTTCTTCCATTCATGCCTGGGTTGAGCATCCTGCAGATGAGAAGGCAAATTCTGCACTGCAGAAGAGATATAACTCCTATTAATTTGCATACCATGCTATCTTTAATAGTTTTCCTAATTATATGCCAAGAGGCCAGAGCAGTTAATTTGCAGGGTCCCATGAATTTCCACGTGCTGCCAACCTCTGGCATGAGTATCATCGGGTTTTATTAACGTAATTAATACTAATGACAAAAGAAAAGTCTGCTATTGTTTCCCAGCTGTATTTGGGATACGAGTCGCGATGCCGTAACCACAAGCAACAAATTGGAACCTGATAGATGGACTTCTCCAGCAGCTGATGGTGACAGCCTTTAAATTTAGTTGGGAGGAAGGATTGATGGCACAGAAAGCCAGCTCCAGAGCCTGATGGTTTTATCTCGTGGAGAGGGGAGTTAACAAATCTTTGTGCTGCTCTGATTAATGAGGCTGGGGAGCGTCTCTCCGGAACCTTGGAAGCATTCCTGAAAAGGAGCAGTGAGCTGGTCGAGGAAGCAGATAACCTCCCAGATCTTAGAATCGTGATTTTATGTTTCTATGTTGCTATGATTCATGATTCTGTGATTCTGTTCTGTGATTCTACATAGCTTAATTTGCACCAGTGGTCACAGGAACAGCGCTTTAACATGGAGTCTATCAAGGATGCCCTCTGCCCATTCCCAGCTCCTGTGGGCGCTGGGAGACCATAAAATCATAGAGTCAACGCTTCTGGAAAAGCTCTCTCAGATCCCCAAGCCCAACCCCAGCCCATCCCACCATGCCCACTGAGCCATGTCCCCAAGTGCCACATCTCCATGGGTCTGGAGCACCTCCAGGGACCGCATCTCCAATGCTTGGCCGCTCTTTCCGAAAAGAAATTTTTCCTGATATCCAACCTGCAATCATAGAATCACGGTGGTGATGGTGGTGGAAATGATGGTGGTTGGATCTCAGCACCCACTGGGTGCCAAGGAGGAATGGGTGGAGGAACATCGGTGCAGGAGGCTTTGCTCCTTCCCCCAAGCACAGAAACGTGCTCAGTGCCAACCCCACAGCACCTCTGCAGCCAGCTGAGCTGTTCTTATGTGTCCTTCCTTAGAGGGATTTTATTCTAATGGTTTCTTAATGAGTACCCTTATCTGATGGCAAGGCAGCTCTCTTTCAGGACGGCGGTGAGCAGTTGTGTCTTGCTTGGGGCATCTCCGCCGCATCACATCGTCCTGGGATGCAAGGAAGGCAAAAGGCCGCCTGGCTCATCCTGGGCTGCCTAACGAGGATGGAGCTTAATGAAGATGATTCTGTGATCCTATGTTTCATTTCAGGTTTTGAGGTCCTGGTCAAAGCGCTTTGGAAATTCAGAAGTTGAAAATAAAGCAGCTTGATGGTTTAGTTTAAGTAATGTTTTAGTGAACAATATACAGAATTTTAAAGGTGATTAAAAACCAGCATGAGAATGAGAATGAAAGGCTTATTTGGGGCTTAATGAATCACTCCATTCAGCCTGGAAGGAGGGCTTGCTTGAAGTGCCTGCAGCTTCCCAGTCAATGCACTGCTAAGGCAGAATCTGAAAGTAAGATGTGAATTGGGAAAGAAGCTGAGAAAACCATCCCCGCCTGCCTTATTACAGGGAAATGTGCCCACGAGTGCCCAGCAAAGTCCCCGTGCTGCTGACAGCTCCATCCTCACCCTGTGCTTGTCCTGAGCCCAAGCACATCCAAAACCTCACACTAAAAATATTGTGGCTGGGACGTGGGATGAGGGAGAGAGCAGCAGCTCCGCTCCTGCTCCGCTGCGAGCTTGCAGAATTATCACATTGCCTTTGGGATCGATGTGGCCATGAGCATTTGTTGGGCTGGGGGGGCAGGAGGAGAGCTGACTTCATCCAAGCCTATTTTTAGGATGCGGTACGATGGCAGGTGAGCTGCTCCGCTGTCCTTGCCTGCTCCCAAGTTGGAGGGGTTTCACCCTGAGCATGCAGGAGGAGCAAATATTAAGGTTGGGAAGAGCTGAGCACCCAGAGAATATGGTGATGTGCA
This sequence comes from Penelope pileata, assembly GCA_013396635.1. Taxonomy (NCBI): domain Eukaryota; kingdom Metazoa; phylum Chordata; class Aves; order Galliformes; family Cracidae; genus Penelope; species Penelope pileata. The sequence goes on along the minus strand of WBMW01000420.1, from coordinate 532,731 downwards.
GCAACATAAAACCTGGAGGGAGATGATAGCCATCCGCCCTGACCTCCTGCTGGGCTCGGATCTGAAATTCCAGCCAACGATTCCTCCCTTGTGCTGGGTAATAAAAAAAAAAAAAAACACCTTTTGGCAGACATTTTGCAGAGCCTCACACGCTGCTGGAGCAACCAGAGGGAAGATGCTCGGGGGCAAAAGTCCTCGGAGGTATCCGTGGTGGCACAGAGGGGCGGAGCAGGTGATGCCCTCCAGCTCTCCGCGTTGTCCCCTCTGTCACCGAGCGCTGAGCATCCTCTCCGCAGCGCTGGGAAGAGGCTCAGGGCGCGGAGATGGCAGGGCTGGTCGCGTGCCAGTTGCCATGGTAACAGAGCGATGTGTTAGAGAAGTTTTCCTGAAAGGGAGCATGGCTGGGGCGGTTGGAGGGGAGATGTGGGGCAGAGAGGGGAAATCCAACAATGGGACAGCGAGCCATCAACGTGTCACCTCCAGTGGCCAACCCAGGAGGAATCACTGCTCCATCCCATCACACCATCCAGCCCCGTGAAGGCTTCTGGAGCTGGGAATGCCAAGAACAGGGCACCATGTCCTTGACCCGGAGCTTGGGATGGGGGCAATGCTGTGATGCAGCCACTGGCTTGAGCCGTGTGCTTCTGGAGCAACGTGGGGCATCCAGCAAATCACAGCGTGGCTCTGCTTGGAAGGGACCTTAGAGCCCACCCAACCCCCAGACCCAGAGTGCAAGCTCAAAATCAACAGAAAGAGATATTTACTCACCAAAACCATGGCTCTTCTCACAGCACTGAGAGTCCAAAAAGCAATTGGACAGTGGGGGGAAGAAAAGGAAAAAAAAAAATAGGGCTATTAAATATAGGGCACTGGTCTAATGCAGAAGATGCATGAGCCATGAGTATCTGGGGCGTGGAATAAGGCTCATGGGAGTTATCCTTTTCCCTAAGCATCATCTATGGGTACACAGGACTAAATCTGGCTGCCCTGGCACTGCCCAGAGCTGTGGGTGCCCCATCCCTGGGGGTGCCCAGGGCCAGGCTGGGTGGGGCTTTGAGCAACCTGGTCTATGGGAGGTGTTCCCTGCCCATGGCAGCGGTCAGAACTGGATGGGCTTCACGGTCCCTTCCAACCCCACCTTTCTGTGGTTCTGTGATAAAATCCCCCTGGAGCACAGGGAAGAGCCCGGACCATGCCCCTAAGGGTGAAAGAAGTAGCCCTTGGTTTCCATGCTATAGCCCTGCTGAGAAACATCAGCACCCGAAAACTGGGGTGAGCTCTGAGCTCCATTTGGTTCCTCCACAAAGCAGGGAGGGAGCTGGCCCCGGTGCATGGATTTCCTCCCCGTGTCTCCGTGACGACACGATGCTCCATGGGAAGGCTATCCCGCATCTTCCTCAGCCAAGTGCCCCTCTGTGCATCGGAGCACGGTGCCAGCAGCCGGCCCGGGCCTGGCTCTGCTCCTGGTCACGTTTTCCATGAGCTCATGCACTTCTCTGGAGCTGTCTCTGGCGGTGTCACCTCCCTGCTCAGAGCCGATGGTCCCCTCGCCAGCACCGCCACGCTCCCAATGGGAGCTGCCAACAAAGAGGATCATGTGCAGGCTGATTTTCTAATGCAAATCATTTTAATTCCTCTCAAGCTAAGCAGAAAAGAGAAAAAGGGTACCTAGGACCATACCCATGCCCCTACAGGCACCTCTGTTTGATTGGTGGGGATGGGTTGGGGTTGGACTTGATGGTCTTAGAGCTCTTTTCCAACCTGAATGCTTCTATGATTCTGTAAACAACACGACATCACTTTCCTGCCTCAAACTGATCACCACTATTTTAGGATCATCTCTGAGAGGTTTGATTGTCCCCAAGGCACATCAGCCCTTGCTGCCTGGCTTCATATAGAGGTGGGACAGGTTTTTCCATCTCCAGGAGAAAAGGAGGTCCTGCTGCTCTCACAAGAGCCAGGACCCTGCCCCAAGACCCCCACATCCCCCAGCTCAATGCTGACAAACAGATCCAATGTGGTGCATCCAAATAAAACAAGAGGCATGATGTCTGCTCAGGTCCTTCTTGCACACCCAGGGATTGATGCCCAAGAACGGGCAAAGAAGATGCGAGGACCCCAAGGTCCATCCCCTGGTTCGGTCCCACCAGCAGCCAGCAGAGCTCCAAAGCAGGAGGCTGTGGTTGTGCCTGGTACCCCCAGGCACCATTTTGAACCTCTTTCCTTGCTTTGGTCTCCATGACATCCTGAAGCAGAGTTTCAGATTCATTGAGCCCTGCAGGGCTGAGGTTGCCACTGGTCTGCCTAAAATTTGCTTTGTGCCCATAGCCCTGGGCTCCTCCATCTCCCATGAGCTGGGAAACAAGGAATGATTGCACCCTGCTCACCATTTCCACCCAGTGACAGCGCTCTGGATCTCTCTCCATCCCCTCTTTTGTTTCCATCCCAAACTCACAGCTCATTCCCTGACACCCCCTGAATCACCAGCCAGGCTTAACGCTTCTTTGCACCTCTCCGCCGGAGATCTCGGTGCATTTTACAGAGGAAAATGTGGGGAAGCACTGCTAGACACATCTGAGAGTGCTCTGCCCAAGGTGACGCCGTGAGTCACGGCCCGGCCAGGAATAGCACTGCACCCTCACTTGGTCCCATGGAGCAGCCATGGGTGTCCCCAGGGCACCCAGCAGAGCTGTAACCACGCAAACACACAGCTGGGGACCAGGGACACATCCCCTCCTTCCCAGCTCCTTCATACCCTGTGCTCCCTCCTGCGTTCCCAAACTCAGCCCCATCACGGATGCGATGCTCATGGCCAACGTTGACCTTCCCCTTGGCTGCGCTGTGCTCAGAAGTGGTGGTTTTATCCTGAAACCATCGATAAATACCATTATCCTTATATTTTCTGGTGGGCTCCAAATTGCCCGGAGTAAGCATTCCCCTCATTGACCAAACCACCCATGCCTGATGCCACATCCCCAAAGCATCATCGCTCTGCTGGGCTCGCTTCCAAATCCAAGTTGCCCTTGGAAATTTGGAAAACTTGAAATTGGAAAAGTTGGACATTTGGAGATCTCCAAACACGTAACCTGGACAAGCAGAATCCTCCAGACTTTCTCCCGTGCAGTTTCACAACGCTGAGGTCGGCGTTGGAAAGAGTCCTCCAAATCGTGTCTATGCTGAAAATAACCCCATTGGGTGCACCAGTGGGGTCTGTGGGGTCGAGCTGCCTTTTCCCAGCCCGAATCCGTGCTCATGGCACCGTCCTGGGTGGGAGCCATGAGCCGGGGGGGCTGGGACGCGGGAGGGAGCTGGCCGCAGCCTTTGGCTGCTGGCCCCATCGCAGGAGAAACCGGCAGAGCTTGGCGGCTCCGAATGCAAAATGCCAACAGAAATGGGGAAAAAGATTGCAAAATCTTCCTCGGAAAGGAAGGGAGAAAGGCTGGGGGGGGTGGGGAATCGCAAGCCCAGCACCTTTCACGCTTCTAGAAGGAACAAGAGCAACAAAAGGCATTGAGAGGGAAAAAATAGCATAAGGCGAATGAGAGCCTTGGGGAGATGTAAATGTGGAATAACAGCAGCCCACGTTGGGAGGGGAGCCAGAGCCTGAGTGCTCGGGGAGGGCTGCACCTGGGGGGGCTGTGTCCCCAAATGTGGGGATGGGGGCTCCAGCTGGGACCCCAAGGGCTGTGTGCATGCGTGTGTGTGCTGGCACACGGGTGTGATGGGGAGAAGGGTGTGATGGGGAGCGGGCAGGGCTGCGTGTGCACAAGGATGCGTGTAAATGCACGTATAAATACACGTGTATGCACAAAAATATACATAAATACACATAAATGCACGCATAAATGCACACACATAAATGCACAAGGATGGAAATGCACATGCAAACACACGCACACACGCATGCAGAGCAAAGGGCCACGGCTCAGCACCGCCGCAGCATCCTCAGGGCCCGCAGTGATTTGTTAAAAATATCGCGATTATTAGTTAAAAGGAGAGAGAAGGAGGAAGGAAAAGAGGAGAA
>WBMW01000420.1:492283-523174 GCA_013396635.1 Penelope pileata | reverse complement strand
AAAAGCTAAACAATGTGAAGAAAGGATCCATGATGAATCGAAGGCAGAGGCACCCGAGCAGCCCAGGGATGGGATTTGCAGCTGCCCCCAGGCTCGGGATGCTGCAAGAGGGTTGGGGTGGTTTGGTTAAATCCTGGTCATTGCTTTGGGGTGGATGGGAGGAGAGGTTGTATGGACCCAAGGCTCTGCCCAGGGCTGGGACCATGCGGCGTGGGCTGGATCCTGCCCTGGCGTAGGGCTGGGAAACACAGAGCGAGGCAGATCGGGTACCGGGGAGACATGGGCAGGAATCCAGGCCTGAAACACCGGCAGCACGATGCCGTGGTCCTGGCCCTAAAGCAGAAAAGCGCTTCATCATCCCACCGGCACCGCGGATGCCCAATGGCACCTGAGCTCCTGGTTTGCTTTGTGCCCGATGGGCTCCAGCCAGCGCTTACCCTGGCAGGGTTAACGCACGAGGATGCGTTTTGTAACTACCCCAAAACCAAACCCGGCCAGCAGACGGCTTCAGGAGCAGCCAGGCAGCTCCACACATCCTCCCAGCACATCTGTTGGTGGTGGGGGGGGGGTATTCTTATTTTTTTGCATGCATTTCTTTCCCTTCTTGATTTTTCCCTGAAAAAAAAAATGGTTTGGAGGGGTGCACTGAGCCAACAGGGGACCCCAATGGCTCTGAGCCAGCAACACGGCCACTGTGGGGCTCAGCATGGACGAAGGCTCCAGCGGTGACTTAGCCCACTCAAAGGTCCATGGTTGGGGGGTACAGAGGGGCTCAGGAGGGGTTTTAGGGTGCAGGGAATTACCCTTTGCATGATATCACCAAGGGATGCTCCCATACATGGGTCCCCTCGGAGCTCTGGGGAGGGGCACTACCACGGCATCGCTTTGGGGCAGAAACGTGTTTTATTTCAAGCAGGAATGCTGTGCCAGGTCAGTGGTTTCCTGCACAACCTAAAATAATTAAACCAAATTCCTCGAGAGAGGAGGAGGTGATGGCTGGGTGCTTCCGGCCCTGTGCGAGGAACAGTGCGGTTCTGGTGGCTGGGTTTCAGCTGGCTTCTTCCATTTCCCAAGGGTTTGGTTTCCCCTTGATACCTCAGAGGGTTTGTGAGCAGGTCCTCATGGAGACCCTCCTCTGTAGCACTGCAGTGTGGGGGTCCCACAGCCCTGGAAGGGGTTTTGAGCCCACAAAACCTCATGGGGAGAAGGATCTTGAGATGGGTGGAGCCACGAGGTGACCCCATCCTTCTTCTGGAGATGTCCCATCCACACATCACATCTTTGGGAGACCCTGGGTGTTTACGTCCAAGCAGCAAAAAGGCCAAATCCCTACGGGGCTGGGTTGGTCTGGGAGGAGACTGGGCTGGAGGAGCATCAACTGTGCCTCTAGCAAGAGGGAATGGGAGAGGGACAGCCCAGCACCCATGGGGTGATGCCATCACTGCTGTGAAATGGGGACATCCCCAGGGCAGCAATGAGACCCAGTGGTTGTGGTGAGGAGCTGGAGAATTGTGGGAGACAAATCCTGATGTGAGGCTGCATGGGCTGATGTAAAAGGCCTGGGTCAGCCGTTGCTTGGAGGAGGTGAGACCCACCTGGATATGGATCCTCCTTGGGCTGGAGACCCTGGTACCACAGAGGCTCCTTACAGTATTTCTGTGCAGAAAGCACGTGGGACACCCCTCTGCAGCAAGCTCAGGGCTGACAGAGATGTCCCATGGGTTGTCCACCTTCCCTATGGCTGGGAATCTTCACAGCAGTTGTGAACCTTCCCAAAGGCTGTGCGCCTTCCAAAGAGCTTTGGACCTTTCCAAGGGTTGTGCATCTTCCTAAGAGCTGTAGACTTTCCAAGGGCCTGGCACCTTCCAAAGGGTTGTGGATCTTCCCAAAGATGGTGGGCTGTCCCAAGGGTTGTACACTTTCTTGAGCGCTGGGCACCCTCCCAAGGGTTGTGTATGAGTGGGAGAAACACAGGAGGGAAGAATGGGTGCAGAGAGGGGACTGAGAAGAAGGACCAGGGAAGGAGTTTTGGGGACCCACCACCCCTGTGTCACTAACACCCCTCTCTCTTCCAGTGCCCAGCACCACCCGATGCTGACGTCCCCCAGGACTTGCTGGAACCCTATTCCCATCCCACCCCACCATGTGGAGCTGCAACCCCATCACCCAGGGTGCCCCAACCCATCCCACACGCCACTTGTCCACCTGCCCCACGCCATGAGCAGGGTCGCACAGTTTCCCTGTGTTGGGGCACGTAGCTGAGGGATGGCCTCCCTGGACCTGCCCTACCGTTGTCCGCGGTGCGGGGAGCACAAGCGCTTCCGCAGCCTCTCCTCGCTGCGGGCACACCTGGAGTACAACCACACCTATGAGACCCTCTACGTCCTCTCCAAGACCAACAGCATCTGCGATGCCGCCGTCTTCCCCTTGGCCGCCGACGGGGCCTTGTTGACGCCGGCCGCCCGGCGGGACTACTTTGAGAGCACCTCTTTCCAAGGCAAGGAGCAGCGCTTCTCCTGCGACCTCGTCCCCGCCGAGGAGCTGGAGCCAGCCCCGTCCTCCTCCCCGACTCCTCGTTATGTCCACGAGATCGAGATCCCGCTGACGGAGATCTTCACGCGGGGCAAGGCCGTGGCGCCGGCCCCCACGCCGCCGGCCACCATGGATGCGGCCTACGAGGAAGGCTTGGCCCGCTTGAAGATCCGCGCCTTCGAGAAGCTGGAGGTGGACAAGAGGTTGGAGAAGCTGACGGAGGAGGTGGAGCAGAAGATCGCCTCCCAGGTAGGCCGGCTCCAGGTGGAGCTGGATCGCAAGAGCTCGGAGCTGGAGAAGGCCAAGCAGGAGAGCCTGCGGCTCAGCCGGGAGAAGCAGGAGCTGGAGGACAGGGCGTCCGAGCTGTCCCGCCAGGTGGATGTCAGCGTGGAGATGTTGGCCTCGCTCAAGCAGGACCTGGTGCAGAAGGAGCAGGAGCTCACCCGCAAGCAGCAGTGAGTCCTCTTTTCCTTCTCCTTGCTGCGGGGTGCGGGGAAGTGAGTCCTGGTGGAGAGCCCCAGGGAGCACAGCACTGCCACCAAACCCTTTGGCAATGGCAGTGCCCATTAGCACCGCCTCTCATCAGGGTTTGCATCTTCTCCCGCACAGGCAGGGTACACATAGACCTGAGCTCCTCCATGGCCATGACCAAGCTGCCATGTCATGTGAGATCACGTCCCAGAGCCACCAGTGCCCCAGAGCATGGCCAAGCTGGGGATGCATGTGGCCATCCCACTGGCCTGCTCAGGAACACGGTGGTGGCCATGTTGCTCTAGTCTGTCTCTAGTGCCAGTGAGCGTCCCCCAAAATCAGGGCTGGGGGACCCCTTTGGCCCCACAACTGAGTCATGTTTGTGCTCATGGTCATAAAGGGGCCACCTTGGCCATGCTTACTTCAGGGCTGCTCTCCCAGAAGGAGAACGATGTAAACTGAGTAACGCCTCAACTTGGTGTTTGGACTGCAGCATTGCCCTCTTCATTCTCATTCCATGGTCCCCATTCAAACCCTTCCTCCTACTTCAGTGCTGCTCCAGAGTTTCCTCCAGTCAAGTGTGGAGTCCTATTGCCCATCGGTGTCTCTCAACCAAACTGGATCTTGTTCCTCAAGAGGTTCTTAGCGAAGCTGGAGGTCATGGTAGTGTCCATGAAGAGAGCTAATGGACAGCTCTGGAGCAGGGCCTGGAGGGGAGTGAAATGTGGCACGTGGAGGTTGGCCAATGGTCAGACATAGCTTATTTGGTCCATGGACACCATTGCCACCTAATAACCTAGCTTATGCTTCAAAACCTCCTCTTGGCTCTACGTCTCCTTAGAGAAATCCTCCTGCCCATCCACCATCCCACAGGTCTCCAAACTCCTCCAGGCAGAGCCAGGGGCAGCAGGCTGGGGTTCAGGGCAGACCCATGAAACACAGGAAAAAAGGGATAACAGAGTTTAAAAAAAAAGAAGAACTCTGTGTTGCCATTTGTAAGGCCAGCAGATCCCCCTGGCTTAAATTGGTATTTCCAGGGGGAGTTCATCAGCTCCAAGGTGGGAAGCTTGAAGCCTAACCTAAACCCAACCCACGCACTCCAGTGACATCCAAGAGCCCTCAGCGCTGGCTGGTGACATTTATTGCTTGCAGCCATCGGCGCTGGCTTTGCTGGGAGTGTTTTTCCACCCGGTCCATGGGAATGAGAGACACGAGAGATAACCATCAGCATCTCCTTACACCACTGGCCACGTGCCAGCGCCCCATTTGCTTTCCAAATCTCAGGGGCACCTCACCAGGAGCTTTCCCAAATTGCTGCTGCTGAGCTCACTCTGCAAACGGCAGGTTTAGGGGCAATTAATTGGTAATTAAATGGTAATTGATAACCAATGGCATGAATTGCATCGCTATGGGCTGCCTCCTCCTCTCCTTCCCCTTCGTGCTCCGGTGCAGCTTGGTGCATGCATGTGGCTGGGTGTGCAAGGCTGGCTGTGCACAAAGCAGAATGCATCTGAGTGAAGGTGTGAGAGTGGTTGTGTGTGTGTATCCACGTGTGCACCGTGCGTGTGTCTGGATGTGCACGCTCACAGCGTGTGCAGGTTTGTGTGTGTCAGGGTACACGCCTGGATTTGTGTTTCCATGGTGTTTCTGCATCTAAGCGTGGCTCTGCATGTGCGGGTGTGATGCACGTGTGGGTGTGCTCAGCAGCTGTGCACGCCTGAGTGTGCAGCCGTGCATTTGCAGGGATGCAGTGGCAGCGTGTCTGCTGCATGGTTTTTTTTAGGACTGTGGTGGCTGTGTGTACACACACATTTTTGGGAAGCAGATGAGGTTCCAGGGGTGTGTATATCTGGGCACACGCGTGTGCAGGGTGAGACCAGGTCACCACCAACGCACTGCACTGTGTGGGTGACATCGCAGCATCGCAGCAGGGCAAGCCCCACTTGCCTGGCTCCATCCATACGCTCCTGAGCTCCTCCTAATTAACACATTAATGAGAGTGCAGATGAGGCTCTGCAGTTTCTGGGCTTAATGGTATAATGCAGAGCAGGTTTTAAGGATTCAGGCTGCCCTTGAGGTTTTTCCCTTAAGTCTGCCTTTACCAAATGAGATAGAGCATCACTGCCATCCTGCATCATCCTGCTACCCCATCACCATCTCGCTACCCCATCACCATCCTGCTACACCATCACCATCCTGCTACACCATCATCTTCATCCCTCTATACCATCACCATCCCACGACACCATCACCATCCCGCAATACCATCACCACCCTCCTCCCTTTGCTCCATCGTACCCAGATCTTGACCCCAGTCCTGGCAGCAGGGGCTTGGGCAGGGCTGCACACCCCAGCAGATGTTGTATGGGGGATGTTGTATACCCCAGAACAAGGTGGCCACACCTATCCTGGTGTGCATCCCCTGCTCTCCAGAGTGCCCAGATCAGCCACAAATCAGGCTGATGCACCAATCCAGATGCACAAGCATCCCTGGCCGGATGCTGGTCTGGATGGAGATGCCCAACAGGGTTGGGTGGGGAAGGACCCGAGTGTCACCCGCTGTCCCCTCCATGCAGGGAAGTGCTGCAGATCGATCAGTTCCTGAAGGAGACAGCTGCCCGCGAGGCCAACGCCAAGGTGCGCCTGCAGCACTTCATCGAGGAGCTGCTGGACCGGGCGGACCGGGCTGAGAAGCAGCTCCAGATCATCAGCAGCAGCTGTGGCACGACCCCGAACGGCAGCCTGGGACGCTGTGGCACGCCGGGCGCCAAGGCCGCCGGCCGACTGGTACCCGCGCGGGCACAGGCACGGGCAACACGGCGTGGTCATGTGGCTTCTCTGGTGGCTGCTAAGGGGTTGAGCTGGGAGGCGTGGGGACACCCATGGGGACGTGGGTGACACTGGGGGGCAATTCATAAAGGGTCTCAGTTGGAGTCTGGTTGCTACATGAAGAGACCATGGGCGAGGAGTGGGGGTGATGATGGAAATGCTCTTCTTCATCCCATGTAGGGGTGGTCCATAACATTGGTGGGTGATTGATTGGGGTCAACTCCACACGCATTTCCCACATCCAATGGGTTTCTCCATGTTGGCCCCTTTTTGGCCCACATCCAATGGGTTTCTCCATGTTGGCCCCTTTTTGGCCCACATCCAGTGGGTTTCTCCATGTTGGCCCCTTTTTGGCCCACATCCAATGGGTTTCTCCATGTTGGCCCCTTTTTGGCCCACATCCAATGGGTTTCTCCATGTTGGCCCTCCCTGCAGAGAGAGCGGCACCCAGTGCCAGGGACAGCCGTGCACGGCCCCTACGCCATTCCCAACCAGCGCTCCTCCTCCAGCACCGGGTGAGTGCCCTGTTTGGGTTTTTAATGGGACAAAGGGCTCACGGGAAGGGGACACCCTCCCTGGGTTAACCTCGGGGAAGGTGATGAGCACTGAGGTTGGACACCACCAACCCCAGGGCTTCGAGCCGGGCGAAAGCGGTGTCACAGAGCTCAGGCTGCTACGACAGCGACAGCGCGGAGCCATGTCCCACCGATGACACCGCCGATGGACATCCCTATGCGGCACGGGATGGAGGCCGGGGCTCAGGGCTGCGTCGCCAGGCCATCCAGAACTGGCACCGGCGGCCCTATCGCAACAGCACCGAGGGCGAGGAGGGAGACGTGTCCGACGTGGGGTCCCGCACCACCGAGTCGGAGGCCGAGGGCTGGGAGCCGGAGGTGCCGGGCATCGCCGCGTCCCGGCCCGCTGGCAGCGCTCGGCTGACGGGTGAGACCGCACTGGGAGGCTCAAGGATGGGGAGGTTGCATGGAGGGAAGGGGGATATCGTCACAATGGGCAATGGCCATGTGCTTGGTTTGGGGTTGTCCCTCTTCTCCTTGACTCTGCGTGGAGCATCCCTTTGCCGGCTGCTGGTGGCACTGATGGCACCTGTCCCACAGCCAGGTCCGAGGGGGCTATGAGCAAGGGGGGACGGATGGAGAGGGGCAGCCCAGGCCACTCCAGCGAGGTGATCAGCCCTGAGATCCTCAAGATGCGGGCAGCACTCTTCTGCATCTTCACCTACCTGGACACCAAGACCTTGCTGCGGGCGGCTGAGGTGTGCAAGGACTGGAAGTTCGTGGCCCGGCACCCGGCCGTGTGGACGCGGGTGCTGCTGGAGAACGCCAGGGTCTCCTCCAAGGTATGGGGACAGGGGTGGCACAGCCCAGGGTGAGACCACAGAGGGGTTCTCCTTCCAGAAGGACAAAGCCATCCTGTTGGCTTCTTGTGTTGTGTGTCCATGTGTGCAGGGTTCCTGCTGTCACCACCAAAGGGACGTTGGTGCACGCAGCAATGTGCACACTCATGCATGAGTGTTGGTGCTCCCCTGTGCACACATTTCCGCATGCTTTTGTGCTCAGGCCCACCCATAGCTCCGTGCATGTGTTCATGCACATTCTTGTGTGTGCATTTTCACATATTTATGGCACCCATGTGTGTCCACGTGTGCGGTGTGGGGTGTGCGCACAGACCCAGATAGCCAAGGGTGGGTGGCATGGGACATCACCAAGGGCGTCCCCCCATGATGGTCACCCCTGTCCCCCAGTTCCTGGCCATGCTGTCTCAGTGGTGCACCCAGATGCACTCCCTCACCCTCCAAAACCTCAAGCCACGCCAGCGGGGGAAGAAGGAGAGCAAGGAGGACTACATGAAGAGCACGCGGTGAGTCCCCGCGGCCCCGGGCACCCCCCAGCACCCCTTTAGGGCTGATGATGTTCCATGAGCACCAATGACCCCTCTCCACCAATGGCCGTTCACCACCCAACGGCTCTTGCTGTGGGTTTTGGGCACTGGCACTGACACCCACGGGACACATCCCTCTCCCTGGGTTCCCTGCACCTGATTCTGCCTCCATCCCCATAGGGGCTGCCTGGAAGCCGGGCTGGAGTCCCTGCTGAAGGCGACGGGCAGCAACCTGCTGATCCTGCGCATCTCGCACTGCCCCAATGTGCTGACCGACCGCTCGCTCTGGCTGGCCAGCTGCTACTGCCGGGCTCTGCAGGCTGTCACCTACCGGTAAGGATGGGACCTTGCGGTTCTCCGGGTGGGAGAAGGCAGGGAACATCCCTGGGATGTGCTGGGACTCTGGTGTCCATCCTCACACCACTTTGCTGGGCCACTGTCCGTGTGGCCAAGCACAATGGACCCATCTCTCCGTGTCTCAAGCCCCAGAGTACCCAAGGAGCAATGCAAGGTGTCCTTACAACCCTCATCCTCCTCTGGCATGTTCCCATGTAGACATTCCCCTTGATGGTCCATTCCAACCATAGAATCACAGAATCATTAAGGTTGGAAAAGACCTCTAAGATCACCTAGCCCAACCATCCACCTACCACTGATATTGCCCACTAAACCATGTCCCTAAGTACCACATCTACATGTTTCTTGAACACCTCCAGGGATGGTGACTTCACCACCTCCCTGGTTAGCCTGTGCCAGTGCCTGACCTCTCTTTTGGAGAAGAAGCCACCCCGTTATCCATCTTGATCACTTGTCCCAGCTAGAAGTGTGGCTGGGGTCTTGGTACCAGGATGCTGCTTTATGTTAAGGGCAAAGGAAAAGAAGTGCATCAAAACTGGGTCCCAGTGAGGTTCCACTTGATGAGGTCTCCACCTGACTGTCACCACCTGGTGAAGTTTCCTAACAGGGATAGAGACGCTGGGGTTCCTCTGTCCTGGAAATGGGGAATGGCTCTGCTATGGAATCACTAGGACCCAACTTGGAGACCTTGCCCAAGAGGAAGGACACAATGCTCATGGCAGTGCCCAGCTCCTGGAGGATGTCATAGGCTGCTCCTTGGGCTTGGTGACCTCTCAAGGAGGCTCTGCCTCCTGCAGAGACAGGATTTAGTCTTCAAAGTGTGCGCAGGGGGCTGCCCCATGTTGAACCAAGTGAGCTTGGTTGCAGCTCTGATAAGGGGACCCCACACTGCGAGACAGCCTGGTGCCACCAGGTTTAACCCACAGACTCCTCCATCGCCCTTCCAAAGGCATTAGAGCAAGTCCAAGCTCCTGGCACGTCGCTAACCTGTGACTCTGACTCATGCTCTAATTAACCCGCTGCGCTCGCGAGGGGCTCTTGGCAGGCGTCTTCGGTGGAGATGTGTGAAACGGTCACGATAACACCCGTCACTTATTTTTAGGCTTCCCTGAAGTTTCAAAGTAGGTCATTCAGAGTTAAGAAGTGTGGCTGCAGCCTTCAGGAGGGATCAGGGTGGAGAAGCAGCCAAAGGCCTCAGTCTGGGCTGGTGACCTCAGGACAGCCATCCTTGACATCAATCCTCTTTTGACTCAGTTCGAGGAGCCAGTGGTGTCGGTGAAGGCTCCTCTGAGACAGTGGCTTGGTACAAATGTTGTGTAGGGAAGCGTGGGGCTGTGCCTGTTCGTGATAAACCTCCATCGTGCCATTGTACAAACCCAGCAGCATCCCATGATGCTACCTTGATACCTCCAAAAACACCAAGGAGAACCCACAGTTGGCCAACAGCCACCTGCAGGAATGATGGCACAGCCACCCGTCAGCTGAAATATCCTCACTACTTCACATCCCCTCCCTGTCCCGGCTGGGCAGGTGGCAAATGAGACCGTCCCCATGGGATCTGCAGGGGCATTGCATTTGCTCTGCAAGGACACATGGCCCTGGCAGTCTCAGCTCAATCACACCCATCCATCACGTGGCTGATGTGGCACCTCCCACTTGGAAGCCTTCAGCCTCCAGCTTCAACCTCATCTTCAACAACCAGCCTCACTTTCAGTCTCACCTTCAGCCTCACTTCCAAACTCAGCTTCAGTGTCACCTTCTGTTTTTCTCAATGTCACGCATCTGTAGGCACAGTTCCAGGTGGAAATGGTCATGGGTTAGATATGATGACCAGATTTGTACCTTCAGGTGCAGGGAGATGTGGCAGCATGGAGACTGCAGACACAGCCCCTGGGGCAGCACCGCTGCCAGCAGGGCCCACCACGTGTCCTCTGTGTCATTCCAGGAGCTCTACAGACCCTGTGGGTCATGAAGTCATCTGGGCCCTCGGGGCAGGCTGCAGGGACATCATCTCTCTCCAGGTCGCACCTCTGCATCCATGGTAAGAGTCATGCCAGGCTGAGCACGAGGGGACCACTGGGCTGGAGAGAAATGTGGTGCCAGGTCCAGATTTGTTTGTGGGATCCATGCGAGTTGAACAATGATCTGGGAGGTTTGGGGGACCGGGAGCTCAGCCTCATCCCTTGCTGCAAAGACAGAGAATTGTTGGGTACAGGCACCTCCCTGCCAAGACAGAAATGTTTTGGGGGGGAGTGCAGCACCAGAGATGAAATGGGAGCTGTGAACGCTCTGATGGTGACACTGAACATCAAACACTTGTCTGAGCTCTTCGCTGCTTATGTAAGAGCAGCTTTGAAGGGCCTGGATGTTTGTAGAAGGGTGTCGAGTCACCGCCTAGGAGACGGCTGCAAGTTTCTCTTTTGGGTCATGAAGACGCTGGAGGTTCCCCACTCTGCAGCATCTGGATGCTCATGGCTTAGGGGACATTGTGAACGGGGTTAGCTGAGAAAACAGGCAGGTCGCTCACCTCTATGCCATGGGGCTGCCTCCTGGGCATTTCCCCCTGCCCTGGGAGGTTGCTGTGATGGCAGGTCCTCCACCAGCTCCATCGAGGTGTGCGGATGGGGATCTCTCAGCAGAAGCTGAACCTCAATCCCCAATGACTTGCTTCTTCCCTGGGGGAAACCTCACATGTAGGAGCACTCGTGGTGGGAGGTGAGATTCTCCTCCAGCTCTCCCCAGCTCTTTCCTCTTCCTCTCCCCAGCCAGCAGCCGACGCGTTTCAGCAACCGCTGCCTTCAGATGATCGGCCGGTGCTGGCCGCACCTGCGGGCGCTGGGCATCGGAGGGGCGGGCTGCGGCGTCCAGGGACTGGCATCCTTAGGTAGGTGGCTCTCCTCCGAGGGGACGGGGAGAAGGGGACCTTGCTGTGGGAATGGCATACCCCTGGGAGATACCCAGTGATGATCTCAATGGACAAGTCCACCCCAAGGACCAGGGGTGATCTCTGTTTCTCCTCACCCCCATCCATCCCTCCTACCACCCTGTTCCCATTGACTGTCCCCAACCCTTCCCCACAGGGTGCTGACAGTGGGTTCTTTGTCCTTCCAGCCCGAAACTGCATGCGGCTGCAGGTCCTGGAGCTGGACCACGTGGCAGAGATCAACCAAGAGGTTGCAGCTGAGATGTGTCGAGAGGGGCTGAAGGGGCTGGAGATGCTGGTGCTGACCTCCACGCCGGTCACCCCCAAAGCCTTGCTGCACTTCAACAGTGAGTAGCAGTGCTGGTGGATGGGCTTGCTGGGAAAACCCCCCTCTGGGTGGAAGAAGGTTCCCCAAGGAAGAAACAGAACCGCTAAAATGGCATAGGACAAATGGGGGACCATCCTGGAGGCCACCAAGTGTGAGTCTTCTCCACCAACAGGATGAGGTTTCCCCAAATACATAATTCCTTGATGAGCATGAGCTGGGTTGTAGGATAGATCCCAGGTGTGTGGAAGCTGTGCCCACGGTTACGGCAAACCCAGGTGATGTCTTTGCCCCTAGGTGTGTGCCGGAACCTGAAGTCCATCGTCGTGCAGGTGGGCATCGTGGACTACTTCAAGGAGCCCCACAGCCCCGAAGCCAAGAAGATGTTTGAAGAAATGGTGAACAAACTCCAGGTAAAGGATTCTGGTTCCAGGTCACCCACACGCCAGCAGCCCCTTGTCCCTGTGGGATCCGGGGACAAACCCTTGCCCACTGCTGAAGTCACTCCACTGAGAACATTTTAGCTCACTGGGGACATCCTGAAGATGTGCTCTGCTTCAGACACGTGTCCTCAAGGCTAAAACAAGATCTAGCACGCTGTGATTCCTTCTCACTGCCTTAAATCATTACTGCTTCTCTGCAGGTTTGTTCCCCGAGGACAGAAGAGGGCTGTTACTTCCCTCCCAGGGCAATTTACATGCCTGGCACTGTAAAGTCGTTTAAAATCCACTCATGAAAGCAGAATGAGGGTTAATCTTAGTTACACAGCGCTGCCTACACTGAGTTGCAGACCTTGCATGGCTTATGATGCTCAGCAGGGTTTGGGCAGTCCTTGGCCTGGGCAAAGACCCCAGAGCAAATGTCTCCATCCATATTCAAGGGGAAAAGCAGGTGCCTCCATTCCTCTCCATCCTCTGCTGGACTCCATCCTGCAGCGGGCTGGGCTTCCATGAGGGAACAAGGTGCTAGGTGCAGGGCAGGATGTGGGGATGGATGCCCACCAGCACAGATGAGCTCAGATGCCCCATGTGGTCCCTGCTCTGCTCAGCCCAGGTGTAGGAGCAATGGTGGGCAGTGACCCCAACCCACCCCCAACCTCAAGGACACTTCAGGAAGAGGAGTTTGGGAAGGTCCCTCCTTGCCCACCACCACGCAAGCCCTGCCTGCGTGTCAATGTCATCTGTCCCAAAGATACCCTGGAAATGGTGGTTTTAACCAAGCAGAAACCAAATCCAGAGCTGGCTTCAAGGGCACGGGATTAGGAGGAACCAAGTGCTCGTAGGATGCAGGTGGTGGGGATGGGACCTCTTCCCATAGGTTGCATCCAAGATGTCCTCCCCTTGCTGGCCCCCACACCAACCCCGACCTCTGCTCCTCTTCCAGGCCCTGAGGAAAAGACCCGGCTTCTCCAAGATCCTACACATCAAGGTGGAAGGAGGCTGCTAGACCTTCAGGGAACCACAAAGCACATTCCCTCTCCTGCCCGGCGGAGCCGGAGGCCCCGCACAACCAAACCCAACGCCCGCTGCTCCTCCGGTGCCGCGCCCGGAGCACGGGGATGCTGGCCCATGCACAAAACCCAAACTCTTGCAGGCCTTAGCAAGGGCCGGCTCACGGACGTGTCACGGGCGAGAAGGTGCTACTAAAGGAAATTTTTCAGCTGTCCAAAGGGGCAGGTCCATGCTGTTTCCCAGGAGGGAAGATGGCGTCGAACCCCATGGCTGCTCATTGCCAAGGATCCTTGTTTGGGGAATGCCTTTTTCTTTGAACTCTCTTTGTTTTGGGGTATTTGTTGGTGTGGGAGCTGAGGATGGCTCATCCCATCCCCCTGGGCTCTTTGCAGAGCACTGGGCTCTGTGTCACTGCTGGAGTGTCCTTGTCCCATCCGTGGGCTGGAGGATGTGGGGTGGGAAGGGCTGTTCCTGCAGGGTTCCCACTTGCTTTCATTTCATTTATTTGAGAGAGGAGCACCCAAACATGGGTAAATGCTGCCCAGAAACCAGCACAAGCCTGGATGGCACAGCTTCATCCCAGGGCTGTAGGAGCCAGAGGACATCTGGAGCAATGGTCACTCTTCCAGAGGTCTCCATCCTCTCCACCCGACTCTTCCTGTCGAGGCAATAAACCATCTCCACATCCTCGTCCACCAGGAAAGATGCATCACGCTTCCACCCCCACCAACAGCCACCACTTGCTCTCTGGAGCAAGCTGTCACCTGTGGAGAGAGGAACTGGCATGGGACACTCACATTTACCATCTCACTGAACAGCCTGAAGGAGAAACCTTGGCCAAACTATCCCGAATCCAAAGCAGCTGGTGGAACCACCAGCCCAACCGCTCTGGCAGAGCCCATATCTACGTCCACAGCTTGTTTTAGTTCTGTTTGTTTTTTTTTTCTTTCTTCTGGCTATCTTCTTCCTCTAAGGACATTACCCCTTCTTTTTCCAAAGGAAAAGGCTCTTGAAAGACAACCAACAGGGTCAGGCATCTCCATCCTCAGCCCTGGTGAGAAGATGCCAGAGGTCCCCAGGCCGCAGGGAGCACTTGTCACAGCACTGCCAGCAGCAGGGACACGATGTCCTTAGTCACAACTCCCAGCCAACCTGAGTCCCAACCAGGAGTGCTTGGAAGCTGGAAGAAGCCAACTGAGAAGAGCAGATTTTGGGGGATTTTCCTCTTCTTCTGGGACACTACTGAAGGTTTTGGCACCTGTTGGCCAACGGGGCTGCCCATGGTGCACGCGTGGCTGGGAGAAGCCAGCTCTTCCCAGAGCATCTCCCCTACAGGGCAGCCCTGCTCGGTGACGGGCTGCCTTGGGGAAGCCCCTGGCCGGGAGAAGGCTATAGACCCATCCTGGTACCACCATCCTCAACCACATCACGAGAGCATCAGACCTCAGCATGGAGCTCCCACTATGCTGGCAACCCACAGGAATCCCAAAAACACCCAAATCACTGAGGCTGACGGTGGGCTGGAGGCAGCTGCTGGCTCTCCAACCCCAGAAGACCATTCCATCCACTCCTCATCTCATCCACGCTGTCTCCTCTGAAGCAGGGTAGGGTTGCATGCCTTTTTTTGGCTGTAACCCCCAATTTGAAGCACCTGAAGTCCCCCACTGACAACAGCCTTCCAGGAGAAGGCTGCTCCCCATACGCACCAAACTTGGGAACCCAAAAAATACCCGCGAGAAACTACCGCGTCCTGGGGACGAGCTCCACCAGGGGTTTACCTCCACCCCAGGGAAGCCTGGACACGCATATATTGGGGGCAAAAGAAGAAAGGGATGCCCCAACCAGCAAAAAAAATCAACCACCAAAGCTTCAGCCCCCAGGGAACTGCCCAGCCCCATGTGCCACTTCGCCACCATCCCACGAGCGTGGCCCCGGTGGAGACAGCGCCATTGGAAATGGCACAGAGACTTGTGAAATTCCCTTCCGAGAAACAAAGTAAGTATTTATTTCTATAAAAAACAAAGAAGGAAAAAGAAAAAAAAAGAAAAAAATCTCAAAGGAAAATTATATACTCAGCATGTTTATACACTCTATGCTTAAAGACTATCCTGTGGGAGAGGCGTGTCTGAAGACTGCTTGCAGCCGTGTTGGCACGGAGCATCGGTGGGCGACTCGGCCACGTGTGACATCCCTGTCCCCCACCTCCGTGAGGGTTTTGTCACAGCAGGACAACCTCGCCCAAAATGGGTGCTTCAATGTGTCGCTGAGACCAGACCAAGCCATCCGCCTCCCCTTGGTGCATTCCCAAAAAGTCCAACTTCTGGCTTAGCGAAGCCGCGTTTTTACAAAAATCCCGTGGTAACAAGAGGCCTTGAGCAGGTTCGAGGCTCTGAAGATGGAAAGTGAGTTTTCTTCCCTGTTTTTCCTCTTTTCTTGGATGCCTCCATTCCTCCTCCTCCTCTTCCTCAGGCAGGGATGAAGGCGTCTGACGCAGTGACATGGGCTTGGTGGTAATGAGTCTCCCCAGCCTTCCCAGTGGCTCCTAATTGCCTGGGTCGTTAATGGCAACAAGCTCATTAATGGCTCTGAATTCCTTCCCCTCACTGAGGGCTTCCCTGCTGGCTTTGCTCCCCACCCCACCAGCACGGCCCCACTGTGTGCCCCGCAGCCCCATCCTGCCCGTGGCCACGGGTTTCCCCACTCTGTGGGCCTTTGGCATCATTTCCAAAGGAAACCATAAGTCCAAAAATACCAAATCCCCCAGGAACGTCCTGAAATCACACAGCTCTTTAGGGTGCCAGGAGGGAAGGGATTGCTGCAGCGTGAGCTTAACCCCATAGCAGACCCTAGAGAAGCTCCACAGAGGCTCTGTGATGACAATTCCCAGCAAAATCCAGGGGGCCCAGGGCAAGCACCGGTGGCGAGCAGCTTTCTCTTGGGATCATGGTGGCTTCCCAGTTCTGGGGAGATTTCTTTCTTTTCTAGTGAGGTTGCCCAACGTCCTCCCATGGCCAACATTAGCAGCATTCCCCTTCCCGTGAGCTTCAGGGCCCGTGAGCCAGGGGTCTCAAGAGGAACAACACCAGCAAAGCTCGGGGGCCAAACTCCTCCTCAATCTGTGTTTCTATGCCTCCTTCATACGTTGGATTTTTGTCTGCAACCATCGCTCGCGCACCAAGGAACCAGTGGCACAGGTGGGCTCGGGGCTGTGACGGTTCCAGGAGATGGGAAGAGCCCCACGTTGGCTCTGTCCAAGGATTTAAACCTTACCAAGGAAACGAGGCAGGTGGCAAGGAAGAAACATCCCAAATGTCACCACGGGTCACAGTCCTGGCTGCTGCCCAAGGCCCAGGTCTTTGTCCCATCCCACCCATAAAGGGAGGGAAGAGGTGACCAGATTCCAACCAAAGGCAAAAAAGTGTTTTTTGTTGGTCCTTTACAGTCTTACAAGGCCAAAAGGCTCTGAATTAGGTTTAAGCAAATCAAAAAAAAACATGAGAATTGTTGAGAAAGGCTCTTCCCAAAGAGGCTCCTTTCAGCTCTAAGAGGAGCCGAGACGATGCCGGCCACTGGCGCGTTGCTTCAGTCTGTTTTGGGTTGAAAACCTGCAGGTTCGGGTGGAGTACAAGCATTTGGGAATTGGTGCCAAATGATAAAATGCTTTAAAAACAAAACAAAACAAAACGGGCAGCAGGGTGATGCTAGCAGCTGGAAATGGTTTGTTGCAACCAAAGCACAGCAGCGGTGCAAGGCGAGCGGTGGTGATGATCCACCATCCCCTGCCCCAAGGAAAAGCTGCTGCAAATCCCTCCCTGCTGCATGGCAGCAAAGGAGAGGGGGAAAATCTGCCTGAAAGCAGGAAAATGAGATGTTCTGATCCAGCCCCGAGGGGCAGGAGCCGGGCTGGGGCCGGGGACAAGCAGGTGCAATGGTCGGGGCGGGTGGGATTGCTTTTGGGAGGTGAGTGCAGCAACGCACACTTGCTTAGAGATAATCAGAGGACGCGTTCCCCGAGAGAAAAATAAATATTTCTCTCCAGAATGGCAATCGTTTCCCCAAAGCACTTCTCTCGGTGGCTGCTCCAGGCCCGGCGAGCGATGTCCGAGCTCTGTACAGCGCTCCCCCCTCCCGAAAGGTAGCGAGTTTGCCTCCCAAGTTATTTTTTTAACTCTAAATCTAGGTCTATTTTAGTCTGTCGCAGCGATGTGCCAGTGTCTGGAGAACCAAATGTCCCCATCCCCTGCCCCACGGTCACCATGTCCCCGAGGCTGAACTGAGACCCCAATGCTCAATGGGCTGGAGGAAGGGGGAGAGAGCAGGGCTGGGGGCACGGGGATGGCTCCAGGTGGCTCTGGGGGCAGCAGAGGTGACAGCAGTGTCCCCAAGGAGCTCCTGCAGAGACCGTGGTTTTAGCACTTTGGTTGGTACTATCACCTGTAGACGCACTTTGATGTTGTTGCTTTGAAACTTTGCCGAGTGTAAACAATGTGTATTTAAAAGAATTACAAAAGGAAAAAAAAAAAAAAGCGTGTAAAGAGCTATTTTATGATTCGGTGTTGAATAAAAGACTCTGGAGAACGAGGTGGGGTTTTTGGGGTGACACACTGAACCCAGGCCAGTGCTGCAGGCATCCCTCCTCCTCCTCCCAGTTCCTTCTTCTCTGGGCACAGCACGTTCAGAGCCTCCCACACAGCCTTGGCTGGGACAAAGCATTCAGCCACGGGCTGCTAACGAGGCTGCCAGGTGCCATCTTGCCCAGCTGCACCCCCAAACCATCGGGTGCTGCTACTTCCCCTATCCACCCCACCTCCCTCAGCACCTCCCCACATTGTCCCAGCCAGGCCAGGGAGAGGAAAACATTCCTTCAGCTCTTCTGCCCCCACCAGCCCTCCTCTCAGCCCCCCAGGCTGGAGAGCTGATGCATTTTCTCTTGGGATCATTCCTGATGAAATGCCCAAATGAAGCCACACCAGCAGGGCTGAGTACTGCTCAGCGGGCACGGTGGGGATGGGCTGGGGGTGGATGTGGGGATCTGAGAGGGCTTTTCCCCCATAGAGGCACAAAGCAGTTTGAAGGATCACCTAACCCTGAGCTACCACCCCAAAGAGAACAGAACAGCCGACCTTACGACGGAGACACTGTCATCGTTTAATTGTGGTTGAGCTTGGGTTCAAAACCCCCCAGCAGAAAGACGTATAAATAGAACCCAACCCCAGGCACGCTCCCTGCACCGCCCCCCGGCACTGCACGGCTCTGCCCAGCACAAGGTGAGCCTGAGGGGATCAGTGCTGCGTAGAAGCGTTGGGGCACGACACCTCACAGGAGGCTGCCGCTGCCCACGCCAAGATTTGACTCTAATTAAACAAGGCCAACGGTTGCCTCCAAGCCCTCAAAACGACCATCTGCTAAACGGCCTCTTAATTAAACCAGGAATCGATTCTTTCCCCATTTGCACATGGGAGGTGAGCGCCAGCCCGACGAGGTCTCAGTGGTTGTGGGGCCTCCCTCGGCCCCGGCCCCGGCCCCCGGGTGGGGCGTCCACGGTGGAGCGAGGGTTCTTGATGGTTTCGTCGACGGACACGATGAGGCAGGCGGCCTCGGAGGCGGCCGTCAGCGCGTTGATGCGCACGATGGCCGGCTCCCAGACGCAGGCCTCGAAGTTATCGGCGATGTCCTCGTTGTTCACGTCCACGCCGTACCACATGCCTCCCTGGGGAGAGGGGGGAGAGGGTTACGGGGCTGGGCAGGACCTGAGGCAGCGCGCTGGGAAGTGAAGACACACACAAACACAGAGATCTTGCTGTGTTCTCCCCAAGCTGTCCTCCTTCATACAAGGGAAAAAAAAGCCTCAGTTGTTAGCAAACAATGGAAGCCTTTTAAAATGGGAAGGTTGCTCCGCTTCACCACGTCATGGAAGACCTCATGATCGACTTCCACCTCACTGCTGTCTCATCCCCTTACCCACAGCCACTCCTCCAAGCATTCCCCCAAATGCCACAGGTACCTGCGTGATGACATGGCAGGGTGACCCCACAACGATGGAGCTGCACACTGGCAGCAAACCAAGGGACAACCTCTGACAGCTGGAATCAGGGCCTCGTGTAGGCACGCACACGTGCCACGAGATCTGGGATATCACAGTCAGAGCCTTCAGTCTGCAGCTCCTCTGGAAAGCACACCATTGAGGCAGCTTCCGTGCTAATTACTTTCATGTTTTATATAGAAGCCTCCCTCCTGACAAATGATGCATTTTTAAAAAGCAAATCCCAACTCCCAGCTCTAAAGCAGTCATCCGACAGCTGTGATCAAAGGGAACACACATCACTCCCTCTTACAGAACCCTGCCTCAAGCCCACACTGCATCTGAAAACAAACCAGCACCGAATCAAAGCGGCCACGAGCCCAACACAAACCCACCAGGCTCTGCCTGACAGCGCTCAGCCCAAAGCTGTGCACCTACCTGGGCGTGCTTGGCTCGCAGCTTGTTCAGGATGTTGGTGGCATCAAAGCCAGCGTTGTCACAGAGCTGGCGGGGAATGATCTCGAGGGCTTTTGCGTAAGCACCGATCAGCAGCTGCTGCTTGCCTGGAATGGTTCTGGAATAGTCCCGCAGGTATTTGGAGAGCTCCATCTCTATGGCACCGCCACCAGCAACAACTGAGTCGTTCTGGAGGAGAAGAGGAAAAGGGGTGACACTCACTCTTGTGTTCCAGGAAGAGGGAGAGCAGGAAAGCCTTTCCCAAAAGCACACAGCACACACACCAGGCCCGGGGGAATCTGTATGGCCACCCCCTGGCAGCACCTGCCAGCTTTGCGGGGTGCTTCACAAACAGCTCAAGAACCTCAAGTGGCCTCTGCCAGCAGCTCCTTCCAGCTACCTGCAAGATGGACGGCTGGTTTGCAGCTGCTGTACAAGCAAAGCAAACCACAGCCACCCTCGTGCTGGAGAAGCTTCCCTCATTTTCGTAAAGCGTTCAAAACCGAAGATATTTGCAGCAGCACTTCGCAGCCAAGTTCTGCTACTAGCTATTTTTTCCCCCTCCTTATCTGCCGCAGTAGAGAGATCAGGATGTTCTTTCTGAAAGCAAAACAGTTCCAAAAATTCTGACATGCTTCTTCTCATCGCCTCAGGGCAGTCAGGCTTAAAGAAGAAACACAGCACCCCACGTTAGCACGTTACACACAACCCAGAAATGCCCCCAGTTAGAGAACATCCATCAGGCAGGACCAGCAACTCTGCAGTGCAGCACTGTCACATGTCCCTCCTGGTGCCACCAGCCCACCTTCACGGCAAGGAGACAGCTACCAAAACCTGTCCCTCACAAATGGCAACAGGAGAGGCAGCAAGCTGCATTACAGGTGCACACAGGACTGAGAAGCTCACAGGCACATCTGCTATCCACATCTGCTGCAGACCTACTCAGCATCCCCAAAAGATCCCATTCCCTTTCAGGGTGAAGGTGTTTACACAACACCCCACAACCCAGCACGCACAATTAAGTTACAATAGTTCACAGAGGAGACAAAACCAGGCGTGCCTGAAAAGCAGATGGCAATGCTGCAGAGAAAGCAGTGCTCTGGCCAAGGAACAGCACTGGAGTTAATCAATTAGACACTGCTCGTCTGCACGCTCCGCTCCACAGGCTGAGAGCATCGGGTTTCTCCTGGAGAGACTTCAGCCAACTGCTGAGGTGTGAAAACATTGCTGGAAGGAGTCACAGCTGTGCCAGGTCCCATCAACAGCCCCAGTGCTTGTGTAGCCCAGCAGGGAAGCACCTCTGCTGGTCCTTACCTTGATTGCTCTCCTCACTATCATGATGGCGTCGTGCAGGGACCGTTCTGTCTCTTCCATGAACTGCTCGGCGCCTCCTCGCAGGATTATCGTGCAAGTCTTTGCCTTTGGGCAGCCCGTGAAGAAGTTATACCTATAAATGAAAGCACAACACAAGGAGGGCTGAGGCAACCAAAAAGCAGTGCTGCTCCTGGACAGGTTCAGCATCAACACAACACAGGATGAGGACAGAGGAATTCTTTCCAAGGTAGATGCATGACCGCAGTCGCTCCACCCCACAGTGACCCTATCAGAGCTTGAGCTAAGGAGGAGCTGAGCCAGGCAATAGACAAGCAACATGCAAGCTGATGCAAGAAAAGCTGTTCCCTGTTGGTAAGGCTTTGCACTAAACCAGCGCTCTCATTTTCACTTGGCAGGAGCACAGCAGATGTTAGGAGACAGCCCCAAAGAGGATTTCTCCTCCAGCAACAGGAAGAACCCCACTGCGTGGCACCCAGCATTGCCTGCACTGGTGGGGAAGCATCACTGTGGGCCATCAGGCAACTGCCACAACCAGCCCCAAAAGGCCAATGAAAGAATACCACTATAGGGCACTTGAGGAATAACGAAATTTAAATGCACAAAAAAGAGGTATGGTTTAAATGAAACCTTTCTCCTTCCTCCTCAGGCTCATCAAAAGAATAAAGCAATCTTGTTCTCACACCGTCACCTTGAGAGATGCTCAAAGACGCTGACACTCACACCCCAAGTTTTCCAGCTAGTGTCAGAGTGCTTGCTGTGTGCTGTGGGCTCACAGCTGCTGCATTTACCTGTCTCCCCCGATCTGAGTCTCCTCGAAGAGCTCGCAGCGGCCCAGCACGTCATCTGACAGCGCGTTCACGCTCGTCTGAATGGAACCGCCACAGGCCTGCGGGGGAAAAGACACTGTGACAAACGAGAGCAGTCTGCCCAGCAGGTTCCCACTTCTCCAAGACAGTCCAGGCTTTTAGCTGATGTAAAACCACCCTGCAGGCTAGATTCAGAAAATAAAACCATCTACTGTCCTCCCATCTAGTGTATCCAGGCAGGCTACCAACAACAGAAATAATCCTCGACAGCAAAGTTAGATCATGATGCATCTAAGTGCTGACTCACGGGGTCTGGAGTCCAGTAACCAAAGGTGGCTCAGAGAAAACCTCTCACTGTGGTGAGAGCAAGGCAAGAAGCAGGGAGAATAAACTTCTACCAGTGCAGTGTACAGACCCTAACATACTTCAGCACCAGGGGAAAAAAAGCACCACAGATGCAATCATAGAACGGTTCAGGTTGGAAGGGACCTTAAGAGATCATCTTGTTCCAACCCCCCTGCCATGGGCAAGGACATCACTCACTAGACCAGGTTGCCCAAAGCCCCATCCAGCCTTGAACACTTCCAGGGAGGGGGCATCCACAACCTCTCTGGGCAACCTGTTCCAGTGTCTCACCACTCCAGGGAAGAATTTCTTCCTTATATAATCAGTCTGCAGCTGTCCGTTCCACCACAGAACGGTTTTGTCTCTATATTGCAGTTCTACACACTAATAGTTTTGGCAAAAAAAAAAAGATAGTGTGATTTTCACTTTACATCTGTGTTCAGCCACTGGTTGCTGCCCTGTTTTGGGAATGGCCTGACCAGCCTGGCACCACTCAAGCTAAATCTGAAGTCTTTACTCCAAGAGAAGGCAGCTCACCATCATAGTTCTCTTGAGATCTTCCTCTGGGACGCGGCCAGCACAGAACATGTCTCTGTCTGCAAAGTACTGAGTCGCCACATCACCAATGGGAAGCTTGGACAGCACGACTTTGGCTCCTGACTTATGGATTTTGTCCAGTTTGTCATACAGGATGTTCCACTCGGCATCCACGATGGCCTGGTAATCCTAGCAGGGGTGAGAGGAACACAAGACACATTCACTACACAGGATTCCAAATGCCACCCCACAGCACCAGTCACAGGAGAGCTCTTCTGAAGCAAAGACAGCAGTAACGCTGCTCCATGCAGCCACCCATGGCAGCCAGCTGCTTCTCTTCCATAGACCATTTTAGGCCACTCTATTTTATGGCAAAGAACCACATCTGCTAAAACGCTTCCAGCAGCAGAACCAGATAGATAAAGGGGTTGGGTGACCTCAGAAAAAGGTAGCAACAGCTTAAGAGTGAGAACATGAGAAGGAAGAAGGGATTACAGCGATGTCAGAGGTGCTTACAGAACTGTGCACAGACCCGGGGTGGAGAAATGCAGTGTTATCTCTCACAAAGGAAAAAGAGATCTTGAGGAACACTGTGCTGTAGCACTGTGCCCGTGCTTGACAAGCCTTACACGTGGCAGGCCTGCCACATTGCAGCTCAGTGAAGCACATTTGACTGGGAAAGTTCTCAACAGCACCCAGCAAGGCTGCACACAGCAGGTGAATACAGAGAAGTGTCACATTTGCAAAGGCAGAAGGGAGAACTTCAAGCATCACAGTGGGGCCAAGACCTGAAAAGCAAAGTACCCAGAGAAACTCCCCATACTCATGCACATCCAACACTGCAGTACCTTCCAGCAGTGACCATGTTTCTTAAAGGTATTTTAAGAAAATGGAAAGAGAGCTACTGCCAGAATAGCTTCCTTGTTCGCTTAAACATACACAGAGGTTTTTTTCAGCATTTGAAGTTGTGCTTAACAGGATTGCCCTGGGAGGCCACTTGCTGGGTGTAAAGAAGTCACCACACAGCTGATGGCTGTAACCAAGGCACAACAGCAGAGCAGAAACATCCCCTAAAACTGCTGTAATCCCAAATCTGTCGTGCTCTTCCTCCAGCACAGGCAGCACAACACAGCAAGTACTGTCAGGAGGAAAGGATGTGCAGATGGCACTCACACGGTGCCCAGCTCCCTGCCAACATTTACTCAGCACCAAGCAGGCAGGGAGAAGCAGGACGGGCTCCTCCAGCTCTTACCTCCACTGTGTTCACCCGGACTTCAGCGTTGTCCTTCTCAGCTTTGAGCTCCAGCTCCACATTCAGCAAGGCGATCTTGGGAGACTGATACTTCTTGGGCTGCATTTCAAACCCGGCGTAAGAGAACGTCTTCTTAAAGGCAACTCCAGCCACCAGCTGAGAATCCTTCAAGAGAGGCATTTTGGTTAGGCTCAGCCTTCCAGGGTTTTCTCCACAGGGTTAATAACTCCCACAGG
Organism: Penelope pileata; assembly: GCA_013396635.1. Taxonomy (NCBI): domain Eukaryota; kingdom Metazoa; phylum Chordata; class Aves; order Galliformes; family Cracidae; genus Penelope; species Penelope pileata. The sequence continues at coordinate 499,398 of WBMW01000420.1, read as the reverse complement.
AGACTCCCTGCTTCAGAGCCCTCATTTACAAAGCGCTCACCAGCAGCTGTCTCCTTTGATTAACCCAGTTTTGAAGCAAATAAGCAGCAAATATTTCCTTCCCTCTGTTCACAAAAGCAGCTTCTATCATTTCCTTTCTATCCCTCAAGACACCACAGTGAAAGATGCTATACACAACCTCGAGATCAAGGGATGGAGCAATCTGTTCTTTCTCTGATGTCTCTCCCATTTCTACCCTTTGAAGACAGATACTTCCCATTCACAGCCCCACACTTCAGGATTGGTTTTTTTTTGGTGTGTGTGTCCTGGTTTGCTTTCACAAGCTCCATCACCATGCCTGCATTCTGCAGCAGGACAGCCCTGCCCAACACTGCCCCCTGAAGTGAACTTTTTGATTTAAAGCTGGGAGACAAACCAGCATCTCAATCTCCTACCCCATGTGTATCTAACCATGCACTGCAGGCTCAGCTCTGCCCAGAGGAATATCTGTCATGTCACTCTCCTCAGTGAGGAAAAGCAGAGACTTTCTGAGTTTTCTGTGAGATGAGCAGCACCTACCAAAGCCAGCGCCAAAAAACAGCGTGCTAAATTACTTGCCCCATCCACACGCAGATCTCTGAGGAAAGGTGAATACAAAAGCAAAATAACAGAGCAGGGAGAGCTGCTTTGTCCTGAACAGGAGACACCACCCTCCCCGAGGGACCAATTTCTGCAAGCCTCAGAACACCACTAGCTGCAGACACCAGGAGAACAGATGCTGAAACATTCCTAATTCACTAAATTAGCTGTCTGGGCACAACAATGGGGTAATTACAATGCCTTCTCTCAATGAAAACGCTCCAAGTGTTTACAGGCAGTAACAGCCCCAGAATAACAATTCACTGGGGTTGCAGCAGGCTTTACCTTTTAGCAGCAGCATGCCAAGAGGCCAAACCCACACAGGATACATGGAGGAGAGAGCACAGACAAAGCAGGCTCTCCCACAGCCCCAGAACAGCTTCCTGCCAAGCACCCCGTGCACTCCTGTCCATAACAGGCACTGCAGTACCGTGCTATAAACCACACAGCCCACCTGCCCTGCCCACCACTACCACAGCTCCTTCCCAATATTTTCTTGGCATTTTTTCCCCATTCCAGTACTCGTGCATACAGTCAGGACTGTATGGGTTTTTTGGTGCTGGAATTGATGAAGATTTCCCACGAAAAATATTTTGTTCTTTGCAGAGATGTAAACAGAATTTAGATCACTAACATCATCTGCTGTGGAGGCAAAGAGGGAAGAGGCTCAAAAAAAAAAACATTCCCAACCTACAGGAAAGAGAAATCCAGCCCTGCTCACTACACTTTTTCCCCAAATCAACAGCTTGGTTTTGCCCTGGTAACTCCCTAGTAGGTGTTGGTATCAGGCTGGGCTGCATTTATACCAGGGTGAACTCCAAGGAGCTGCAATCACTGCCTCCTGCCCTCTGAAGAAAGGCCCCAGCAGAACTTACCTCCAGAGCACCTCCTTGCACCTTCTTTATTCCGATCATTTTGAGCTGCAGCAAGTCATCTAACATCATGACAGCATCCACCACCATCTTGGAAAAAAACTCCTTGCTCTGGGAGATCAGCTTAGAGCTCAGGGCTGTGGCTGCACACTTCTCCAGCAGGCTCCTCTGCTCGCTGCAAGAGAGGAAGAAACAAAGTCTTGACCACAGGCCTGACTCAAAATGCTGGGCTCAAGCATCCTCATCTTCATCCAAAGGCAGGAGAAAGTTTAGGACCTTCAGAGGGATTCAGATTCTTCACTGAGGTAATGTCTGCCATGAAAGGGAGGACGACAGGAGGGACACCTAGGAAACATGCATCCTGTTCCCAGGTTCTGCCACTGCTGACCACGAGAACTACCATAGTTCACAATGGGAGAAAGGACAGGACTCACTTTGATTTATTTATATGGCAACACAAATTTTAGTGCTTTTAATGGAGGTGACTGAGCAGACAAGAGCTGAAAAATGCAGGGGGAAATCCAGCTCTAGCATTATCACCTCATCTGAATAATCTCTTCATTAATGTTATTAGCTATTGAACTTCGACTATTCAACAGCTAAATATTGATTTGATTCTCAGAGAAGCACTGAGCATTGAGCACTGCCTGATTTCAGCAAAAGCTACAAGTCTCCACTATCACTTGAAAAATAAATCAGGCCTATTGTGGTCCCCAGCTTCCTCCACGTGCACAGGAAAACACTGGCCTACACCCCAGGCTGCAGGGACAGCCCGAGTGAGAGCACAGCATCGCTCCCAGACGAGCAGGAAATTCTGACAGCTCAAGAAAAACCCCAGTGTGGGGCCACAGCTGCTCATCCCAACCTCGAGACCTCAGCCAGAGCCACAGCAGAAGGCAGAAATGCCTCACAGCAGCCAAGAGAAGCCCAGCTACGCAACCAGGTCACCTGCGAGGGAAACTTACTCTTTATCTTCCTTCTTCACTGAAACAGCAATGTCTTTGATCTTGTTTACAGCCTGTCAAAACACAAGCCAACAGCTGGATTAATGATTCATGCTCGTAAGCTGATCAGATCTCCCATTTTTCATCAGATCTCCTCGTATTTTATGCTCCCCTTTTATTCCCTGCTTCAATACAACTGAACTTTCAACCAATTAAGCTATTCCACCCCTTCCAGTACCACAATTTTGAGAAAGCAACACAGCAAGTGTGAGAGAACTGGGAAGAAGCTCACAGCTGCTCTGCTGCTTTCAGAGATGTGGGCTACACAGCTACAAACGTGCAAGACAACCAACCAGAAGCAGCATGTAAAGTTCAAGCACGTTTACACAGAACCTCAGGCTTTAAGCAAAAGTCTCACAGATTCCAACTGCTGTAAGATTTTCTGTTTTAATGACTACATGCTCAGCGCAGTCATTAAAAGGCTTCCTCCTTCTCGGACCATAAAAATAATTTTTAACCAACTCTGGTGGGATTTTACTGTTATCTTTGCATACTTAAAGGCTTTCTAACCCAGTTCTCAAATTCAGTCAGGAGGGAGTTAACCTCCAGAGAAAATTCAGCTTAACTGATCTGCTCCATGAGACTTAAGATTTACCACGGGGTAGCAGAAATCAGGAGAACAGGAAGTGAATTTCCCCCCTTATTCATTCTTCCTTGGAAAAAAAACAAAGGAAGCAACAGCACTCAGGAGGTACTAACTGGGACCAACAGCTCACTGACACCAGAGAAGCTGATATTTGCAGCAAGACACTGTGAGATTGCTGCTGTCACCCCCACTCTGCTTCACCACTGGATTTTGCCTGGAAGTTGGTTTTTTTTTCCCCTTTCTGAGGCAGAATTGCTCTTCCCAGACGTCCTGGCAGAGCCTGCAGCACCAGCAGAGCCCTCCCTGCCCCCCCAGCAGGGCTGCCTCACCAGCTGCGTGGCTGTGCGGAAGGCACGGATGATGATCTGAGGATGGAGGCCTTCCTCCACGTAGGGTTTCACCTGCTTCAGAAACTCAGCAGCAAGCAGAGTGACGGACGTGGTGCCATCACCAACCTGCAGAGACAAAACGCTCCGTGCCACCGACACGCTGCAGAGGCTTCCAGGAGAAAACAGATTCCAGAACTCGCTCTGCTCACAGATTTGTGAGGGTTACCCTCCTACCTCTGCATCCTGAGATTTGGCGATGTCCACTAACGTCTTGGCGGCCGGATGGACGACATCAAGGAGCTTCAGGATGGTGGCACCATCGTTGGAGATGGTGGCTTTGCCTGCAATCAGTTTAGGAAAAGAAGCTGAGGGCTTGAATGCCCTCAATAAAACCCTTAACACCATGAAGGAGGCAGCCCCAGCATGTAATGGAGTTTTTACTACCTCAAGGAGGCTTTAACTAATACAACAAGGAATTCAACAGGTTGCTCAGCCTGGAAAAGGCTCTGGGGAGGCTTCATTTTGGCCTGCCAGTACTTGAAGGGGACCTAGAGGAAAGATGGAGAGGAGCTCTTTGTCAGGGAGCGTGCCAGGAGAACAAAGGCTAATGGCTTTAAAAGAGAGTACATTTAGGTTAGACATGAGGAAGAAATCCTTCACCATGAGGGCAGTGAGGTGCTGCCAGAGAGCTGTGGGTGCCCCATCCCTGGAGGTGCTCAGGGCCAGGCTGGGGGGAGGTGTCCCTGCCTGTGGGTTGGAGCTGGATGGGCTTTAAGGCTCCTTCCAACCCAAACCATGCTGGGATTCTACGAGCAGCAGTTTCAGCCCAGCCACTCTCACTCTGCTCCATCATCTCTCCTCTCACCTCATCAGCCTACAGCATGCCTTGCTCCAGCACCACAGGCTCTAACCTCAAATTTCTTTTTAGAAATCACTTTTTTTCAGCCAAGCAGCTTTCTTCCACATGACTTGGAAGATAGCCAATGTAATATTTTAATGTAGACAGATACAAAACTACAAACTGGCTGAAAAAGAAAGCAAGGAGCCACCCCCACAGACAGGGAGAGCCCAGAACAGCTGCTCCACAGAAAGGTCTCAGAATGTGCCTCCATTCTGAATCAACAGCGTCCTCTGGTCCACTTTTGGAGTAGATTAAGTGAAGTTTGTTAAAAGTGCAGAGCAAATCTGCACACCAATTAATGGAGAGGCTGTAAATTCATTTCCCTCGAGTTTCTGAACAGCACTGATTTCAAAAAAAATAGGTGTTGTGGTCTGGCACGGTAAGAAAAAGGCTAGAAGTTAATCTTACCACTTATGAGGTACATTTAAAATTTACATCAAACCTCAATAAAATTAAAACTTCAAGTGGTAAGTTTTCAAATACCAATTATTACAGTTCCTGTGCGTAAAAACTATTCAGACAGTTCTAGGGCTTCCTGNCAACCCAAACCATGCTGGGATTCTACGAGCAGCAGTTTCAGCCCAGCCACTCTCACTCTGCTCCATCATCTCTCCTCTCACCTCATCAGCCTACAGCATGCCTTGCTCCAGCACCACAGGCTCTAACCTCAAATTTCTTTTTAGAAATCACTTTTTTTCAGCCAAGCAGCTTTTTTCCACATGACTTGGAAGGTGGTCAATGTAATATTTTAATGTAGCCAGATACAAAACTACAAATTGGCTGAAAAAGAAAGCAAGGAGTCACCCCCACAGAAAGGGAAAGCCCAGAACAGCTGTTCCACAGAAGGGTCTCAGAATGTGCCTCCATTCTGAATCAACAGCGTCCTCTGGTCCACTTTTGGAGTAGATTAAGTGAAGTTTGTTAAAAGTGCAGAGCAAATCTGCACACCAATTAATGGAGAGGCTGTAAATTCATTTCCCTCGAGTTTCTGAACAGCACTGATTTCAAAAAAAATAGGTGTTGTGGTCTGGCACATGTTAACAAAAAGGCTAGAAGTTAATCTTACCACTTATGAGGTACATTTAAAATTTACATCAAACCTCAATAAAATTAAAACTTCAAGTGGTAAGTTTTCAAATACCAATTATTACAGTTCCTGTGCGTAAAAACTATTCAGACAGTTCTAGGGCTTCCTGCCAGTTCCAGGCAGGTGGGAACTGCTGGAGAGAGTCCTGCAGGGGGACACAAAGATGGTGGGGGCCGGGAGCATCTCCTGGTGGGGAAAGGCTGAGAGCCCTGGGGCTGCTCAGCCTGGGGAAGGGAAGGCTGGGGGGGAGCTGATCAGTGCTGATCAATATCTGAAGGGTCAGCAGGATGGGGCCAGGTGCTTTTCAGCGGTGCCCAGCGCCAGGACAAGGGGCACTGGACACAAACTGGAGCCCAGGAAGCTCCATGTGGACAGGAGGAAAAGCTGCTTTACTTTGAGCCCTGGAAGAGCTGCCCAGAGAGGTGTCGGAGTGTCCTGCTCTGGAGATCTCCAAACCCACCTGGACGCTGTCCTGTGCAGCTGCTGCAGGGAGCTGCTTTAGAAGGGGTTGGACTGAGGGATCTCCAGAGCCCCTCTCCAACCCCTATGGTTCTGTGATTCTATTCTGTGGGGAAAAGCTGCAGCGCAGCGCTCACCTCGGTCGTCCACGATGAGCTTGTCCATGCCCCGAGGCCCCAGGGTGGTGCGCACGGCCTCGGCGATGACCTGGCAGGCATTGATGTTGCTGACGAGCTGGGGGATGCCCTGCGAGGTGTCAGTGCCCTCCTTCAGCAGGATCACAGGTGTGGGCTGCGGGGAGAACCCACGGCACCGCTGTTACTCCCAGCTCAGGCAGCCCAGAGCTCACTGCACGCAGTTAACACCGCCAAAGCGGCCAAGAATAAAACCTGCATCCTCCTTAAACCTCAGTGCTGAGGCAGAAGCTGCACAAACACCGCATTCAGATCAGTCCTTTTTTTGTCACATTGCAAGGAAGATGGCCAGCAGACAGCTCAGAGCCAGCTCAGAGACACAGACAAGGCCTAAAAGATACCGAAGGCCACAGCAAAGGCCCCCATGCTCCAGGAGAGCACCTGCCCTCTGCAGAAAAGGGACCAAATGTGCCTTACAGGCAAAGCTCAGAGCCCAAACGCTGCCCAGTTCTGTCAGCCACCCGCAGGCACAGCGACATGGCACCGTGAGTGCTGCACTGAACGAGGACAGGGTGAGCAGAGAGGGCTGCGAGCACCACAGCCAGGCCCACCTCCCTGCTGGAAACACCCTGTGCAAGGACACACCCTGGGCTCCTTCCCATCTCCCAGAGCAGGACCCAATGGCAAAGACACCCTGGGTGGGAGCAGCAGCGGTGCCACCCAGCTGCACTGCCCCAGACAGGCGAGGAGGCAGCGGGGGGGGGTCTAGGCGGGGGCCACACCATGCGGGCAGAGCCCACCGGTGGGCGCATGACCCCCTCCCTCTGCCTCCAGACTACAACTCCCAGCACGCACCGCACCGCTGCCCCCCGCACCCGGGGCTGTCCCCTCACGCTCCCCGGGCAGGCCCAGCCCCGGGTGGTAGGCCCGCCGCCGCCACCCCCCAGAACCCGGCCGCTCCCCCGGGCCAAGCACGGAACAACTCTGCCCACGGCCCCGCCCGGAACCCCGCGGAGGCCCAGCGGGATGGCGGCGGGCGGCAGAGCGCGGCGGCGGGGCGAATGGCGGCGGATGGCGCTCACCATCATCTCGGCGGTGCTCCTCGCTCCGGCTCCCGCGGCTGAG
>WBMW01000420.1:476445-486928 GCA_013396635.1 Penelope pileata | reverse complement strand
AAAAAAAAAAAAAAACTCTCAGAGATGGAGTTGTCCTGGATCAGCCCCTGGGACGCCCAGCACCATCCCCTGCCCCCGTGTGCTGCAGGAAGGGTGCATGGGGCAGCAGCTCTCCCTCACTTCCCAGCTCTCACAGCAGCCGGTGCCCAAATCCTGCTCTAATGTGAACACTTAGGAGTGACAGAAGGCAGCTCCAGGTGCTGGGACACCCCGCCTCCTCTGTCCTTCTAGCCCAGGCTCCCCCCCTTGCCTTAATGGTTCACTCAGCTCCTTTACACTCAGACGAGGCAGGGGACAGTCTCTCCACTAACTGCACATGCAGCTCCTGGAGCACACATGGCAGCAGTGTCCATTCAACCCACGCACACACAAGATGCCAGGAAACCTTGAGAGAGCAGCCAGGCCCCAGGACAGCAGCAATCCCATCCCAACCCACCCAATCCCATCTTACTCATGGATGAGAAGCATAAACCCGTTTGCCAGAGGCTTTTAGGAAAAGGTGCATAGCACAACCTCCCCCTCACTACCACCTCTTCTCCTAGTCCTCATGTTACTTACAACTGCTCTGGAGCACGTAGAGACCCGATCCCTCGCAGTTAAGGAACTCTCCAGATTCTGCAAGCACAGAGAAGGGGGGTGGTTAAAGCTTTGCATGAGCTACTCTGACTCTTCCACACATGCAGGTGACTGCATGCATTAAGAGTCACCCACCAACGCTGAACACACTCAGACAGTGCTGCTTTGGGGTCTGAGTATGGTTTCCAAAGCACCTTTCCCTTCCCACAGGGAGCAATGGAAGACATGAAGTTTTGCACCCATCATTCAAGCGCACACTCCCTGGCCTGTCCCTGTCCTCAGCCAAAGAAACGCTACGAGCGGTTCTCTGAACGCTGAGCATGAATGGGGTTTTTATGGCTAGGATCCCACAGCTAACCCGAGCTGCTGCAGCTCACCTGAGCCACACCAACAGCACTGCCACAGCCACAGCACAGCCCTACCCTTCTCGATGTCCTTGTAGAGCTGGTCGATGAAGGCGTCCAGCTCCTCTCGTTGCAGCATGGGGAGATCCAGCGCGTCGCAAGCATGCACCCACTGGCTCAGAGAGCTGTCAGGAAGTAAAGGACAGCGTTACAGCCCACAGTGCTGCTGGGTGGGAACTCACACGGGGGATCTAAGGGTTAAACTCAGGGGCTTCAAGCGGCCAAGGTCTGGCAGAGGGACACCAAAGGGCTGGACAGAGCTCAGGTGAAGGATTGCTTTTATATTGGCCTCTCCATGCCCACCTTGTTTGAAGCCAGCCACTACCTAGGCCAATGCAGATTTGCAGGATGTACACCCCCTCCACGCCTCATCTTTGCTGTCCTGCAAGGAACACCCAAGAAAGCCCCATTACCTGGTTCCTATGCCTTGGCCATTGGTCCCAACGAGGGCAAAGAGAGATCGAAAGCCTTCTGGAGTGAACCACTGCAGAAGGGAGATGAGCAATCAGCCGAGCCCAGGTCAATCTGCAGCAGAACCCCGCTCTGCATGCACCTCAAACCCCACACAGAGCTTTAGGGGAAGCAAGAAATGGGCAGAGTCCTGGTGAAGCCCTGGCCTTGGGGACAGACATGACCCAAGGGGACTGGCACCCAAAAGAAGGTCCCACCACGCTCCTGGCTCAACTCACCCTGCTGAGATGTTCATCGTAAAGGGCTTCGGTGAAGAGCAAACGCAGCAGCTCCAGCTGGCCCTGGCAGAACATGGCAACACCATTAGGGTTGACAAACACTGCTGGGAGTCAGACCCAGGCTGACAGCCAAGCCCAGCACAGGCCAGGAGGCTCAGGTTCCTTGTCCTTCTCTGCAAGATTGGAGAGGCTGCTGCCCTTAGAGCAGCAAAAAGCCACCCATTTTAGCAGCAAAATCCACCTGCTGAGGTGACACTCAGCAGCTAAGTATCACCCTGTCCCACTCCCACAGCTGAAGCACCTGTATGACAGGAAGGAAGGGAGTGTTCTGCTGTAGCATCGTAATCCCAAAGCCCCCTATGCAACCCACTTCCTCCCTGTCAGCTCAGCTAGCCACAAACAGGGTTCTGCACCCCACTCTGTGCCTGGGATTTTCAGTGTCTCCCATTCCAGCTGTAACAGGGCTCCTGCATCCACAGACTCATAGATGTGGGCAAGAAGTGGGCAGGCTTGGAGATTCCCAACATGGCCAAGTGCTGCCAAGCTCTTACCTTAAATTTGTCCCCTAGAAGCTTGTGTGCAACCTCCTCCTCTTCGTTTGCTGTCTTACTGCAGAACTGGGAGAAGGCCTTGATCCACCAGTCCTTGTTCTTAGCCTGAAACAGCAATCAAGCAAATGTACTGCACCAACACCACCTTCTCCCTCAGCCAGGAGAGAAGGAAGAGAGGACAAGCCCCACTGAGCTCAGAGGTATCCAGCCTGCCATCAAGAACCACCAGGAGCAGCTGCACAGTAGGAGCTTACAGACAGAGTAAACATTAAGACCAGGCCAAAAAACAGAGCCAAAGGAAAGGCTCTGTCTAATTAATTTGATATGGAAAAAAGATCTGCTTGGCTCAGGACATAGAAGCCTCCTCTGCTGCCTGCTGTCTCTATGATCAGGGATCACGAGATGCTGACATGTATTCAAGCAGGAAATTGCTCTGCCAGACACTGGAGAAGAGATCAGTCCTTGGGAATAAGAGGAAGAGGAAAGCACATGGCAGCAGCTGTGGACCCAACCTGCAGATGTACCTGTTTGACAGTGGCAACCATCCGGGCCATCAGCATGATGCTGGAAGTCTCCGGTGGATAATGCATGTTCCTGGGGAACAACAAAGGAAAAGGATGAGATCAGTGCTGGTATGGAAATAAAAAGCTGAAGGGATGCCACTGCCATCCATGTGGTCAGGGCTGCACTCATTTGTCACACCAGATCAACCAGCCCAACACCACTTGCAGGGGACTCAGCACTGCTGGGGGCAAGAAGCCTGCACCCACCTGGCTGCTCAGAGCATACAAATAATTCCCTGCCATTCTGCTAACTATAGCCTGGTGAATAGTCCTGGTCCCACACAAAGCCCAAAATTGCATCAGGAGCTGGGGTTTGTGACCAGCTTTGGGGCAGAGATGTTGCTTCTCCTCTCTGTGCCCATTTTGCCATTTGCAAGCAGGGACAGCAATTTACGCACCTGCAGATCTGCTGCAAGGCAGATCTCCAAGAGTCTAGAGATGTGCAGGCACTATAATATTGCAGGAGTGAGGGATATGCAGCTTAGTGCTTTGCAGCCCTTTACTGGGTGGAAAATAAGAACTGCTCAGCCCCGTGTTGAAACCCCAGCACTGCCAACACAAATTCAGGCAGGGCTGAAGAGCAGAGCAGTGTCCCACAGCCTCCAGGTCCCTCCAGCCACCCCATGCAGGGATGCAAAGCAAGGACAGCCCTTAGCCCTGGTCCCGAGCCAGTGTCACCCAGCTTAGGACAGCCACCACCTCTGCCTGTAAGCAACAGGCAGGCTGATCCCCTACCTCCATGCCTCCTGCAGCTTGTTGAGGGGGTGCGTGGGGTCATCGCGGGACGGGCCGAGGCAGAGGACCTGGTGGTACTGCTCCAAAGCGGCCTGCCTGCACTCAGCACTGCAGTACGTCACCTAGAGCGAGGGGCACAGCACCCAGCATTGGCTACAGCAGCAGGAAAAGGGCTCCTGGGCCCAGCTGAGCCCCAGCTCTTTAGCAGAAGGGGAGGAGAGCCAGACAAAGAGCCTGGCAGGATGCTGCAAAGGAGTCGGTGACCCCAAAGAGAGCACGATCCCCCCCAACAGCCCCATACCTGGCAGCGGGGACACTGCTGGTGCAGGTCTTTGCGGATGCTGCACTGCTCTGGGTGAGGCAGCACCAAGGAGCTCTTCCCCAGCAGTCGCTGAGCGTTCTCCTCTGCTGTCTCCAAAGCCCGCAGGCAGTGATCACAGGCTGCAGGCAGAAAACACAACCAGACACCTCAGTGATAGGTGTGTTTAAAGGCCACATGACACACAACGAGCATCCCCACACCCCTGTGCTTAAGGGCCATGATACATGTGAAAAGCGTCCTCATCTTGCTGACCTGCAGCAGGGCTCAGCAGACAGCAGGGTCTAGGTAGGGCAAGGCTCAGTTCTGTCCAAACCCCCAATTTTGCATTTTATCCAAGCCACATCCTAAAAAAGTTTTAAATCCTGCTCTTCCAATATGTTTTCCTTTTTCACACTTCTGGAGAATGCTGGCATCGCTGTGGACTGTACTCCGTGACGGTATAATTGGGATTAGCATCCACACCACTCAAGAACTGGAGTCCTCACACCCACAACATGCTGTTTTCCAGCAGGATGGTGTGGCAGGCAGCCCCCTTCAAACCACACCTGCTCTTCCACCTTGTCAACAGCTCAGTGCAGAGAAGGGCAACGAGGCTGTGAAGGGTTTGGAACAGAGTCCTGAGGGAGCTGGGATGGGTCAGTGTGGAGAAGAAGAGGCTCAGAGGAGACCTCATTGCTTTCTGCAGCTCCCTGACAGGAGGCTGTGGTGATGTGGGGGTCAGCCTCTGCCCCTAGATAACAGCAATAGGACAAAAGGTGATGGGTCTCATGTGCCAGGACAGGGTCAGGTTGGATATTAGGAAGAATTTTTTCTCCCAGAGTGGTCAGGCACTGGCACAGCTGCCCAGGGAGTGGGGGAGTCACCGTCCCTGGAGGTGCGGAAGAATCGTGGAGATGTGGCACTTGGGGACATGGCTCAGTGGGCATGGTGGGATGGGTTGGGCTTGGTGATCTGAGAGGTCTTTTCCAACCTTAATGACTCTGTGATTCCAAGAAAACACCCTCAGCGCCGTGCTCCTGGCAGCGCTGGGCCAAACCCAAACCTTTTCCTTAGGAAAACAACCAAGTTGCCCGTAGCCCCCCAGCTGACCCCACGGCTCACCTCGGTAGTTGTACAGCGCGTTCCAGAGGAACTGGCACGACACCACCGGCTTCTCCACGAAGACCGTCTCCCCTTTGCAGATGCTCCTGGTGGCGAACAAACCCTTCCCCTGCGAGGGAACAAACACACATGAATCAGGGGGAGCGGGACGGCCACGCACCCCAAACCGAGCCCCACGGAGATGTCTGCACCCCTGCCCCAACCCCACCCGCGCGCGGTGCTGGCCGGGGGGACGCTGAGGCAGCGTGGATGCTTTATCCCTTTTTACCCCCAAAATTGAGTCTGCTTGCATGGCTGCAGCAGCCGCTGAGGGCTGAGAGGAGAGCACCCAAGGGCCGCGCTCACCTTGGCGCTGCTGATGAACCGCGCCTCAGCCGCCGCTCCAGCCCCAGCCCCAGCCCGGGCGCCGCACACGTCCCCCGCCGCGGCGGCCATCTTCGGGCGGTGACTTCCACGCTCTGACCCACCGGGGGCGGGAAGAGCCTCTTCCTCTTCCTCCTCCTCCTCCTTCCTCAGCCGCTGCCCGGCTCGAAGATGGCCGCCGCCCCCAGCAGCGGGGTCCGCGCCCCGCTCAGCCCCGCGGCCGGAGGGCGGGCGGGGGCTGGCGGCCATCTTAGCCCTCCCCTCAGCCCTCCGCCGCCCCGCTCCCTTCCAAAAAAAAAAATCTTAAAAAATCCCCAAAACGGGGCTTGGGCGCTTCCCCAGACGAGCAGGGAGCCTGCTTTTCTCTGTGCTATGAATTATTATTCTGTTTTAACGCTGGGAGGGAGCCAGCCCCCGTCAGTGTGTGAACAACACACCGTGCCCCCTCACAGCGAGGAGACGTCCTCTGCGCGCCTAAAACCGGCCTTGTTTTCCCCAAAAAATCCCTCAAACACGTCAACGTGAGCCCTGCACCCTTCCTTTTCCCTGCTAGGCCGCCTGTAAACGCCTAAAATCCACGGAAACACCGACTTTAGTTCTATTGAATCACACTCTCATTCATGCTGCCGCAGATCGGTTGCGTTCAACCCCGCTCTTCAGCGGTTTCCGCGGATTTGGGAACGTGGGACGATTTATTTGGGGTGTTTTCAGGCTTTTCGCTAGGTGTCACTGTCGGTTCGTGGCTGTCTAAATGGTTGAAACTTTTTTTTTTTTTTTTTTTGTCCCCCTCGGAGCTCCTATTGGGAGCGCTGCTGCTGGGCCGTGCCCTCGGTCCTGCAGACAGGGACGTGGGCACAGGTGAATAAATGCTCTTTATGAGCACTATTTTAATCGTATATTCACGCTAAGAGCAGGAAAAGTGGCTGGGAGCGTTGTAATAGCTCTGTGTGCTCTGTTTTTGTAAGGTTTTGGGGCAAAGTCGCAGTGTAGAGCATCAGCTTGAGCCACAGCCCAAACCTTTCTGCCTACGGTAACCCATAAATACACGTCTAATTCTGCAGGAAAAGATATACATTTCTTTCGTTTTCTCCTTTTGTACTCCATTTCCTGGGAAAGACAGAAAACTGAGTGCTGCAGGAAGGATGGTTGACCCATCCTTGGTGATAACCAAAGCACCGCTGCCTGCTCGGAAACCCAGGCAATGCCAAACCCTGCCCTCTCCTAGCCAATCTCTCTTTTTTTTAAAACACACTATTTATTTATTTTTTATTAAGAAGCAAAGCAAATAAATAAGTGATGCTTATCAAGGGGGGAAAAAAGTGTTATTTCTATAAATAATGATACAAGAGTAAAGTGATATACAGCATCCTGGGTCAGGAAGAGAGACGGTGAATTATCCTGAGCTCGTGGGACGTTGTACCCGGTACCCTGGGACAAAAAGGTGTACACCGGTCCCTAAGAGTTACTAAAACAGACAGGGACACCTGAATACTTAGTCCTGACCCCTTGGAGCCCTCCCACCTGCTGGAAATACAACAGTGAGCTGCAGTGTGTGGTTACAGATGTGCTCACCGAGCTCTCCAGGTGCTGCTTCCCCCAGCACCGTGGTGTATAACGAGGAGAGAGGGGAGCAGCTGCCGTCTGGGCCAGGACCAGCACATCTGGACGAGGGCAGGGGGCTGTCTGACACAGCAGAGGTGTTGGAAAGCTGCTGGTTTATGACAGATGCAGTCCCTGCACCTCCATGAGCCGGAGGAGCCCCTTATTCCCTGTGCACACCATGGTGGTGTAAGGCAGTGCCAGAAGGCAGAGACCCTCCGGGCTCTGAAAGCCAAAACAAAGGCAAGAATACAGCAAGGCACAGGACAGCAGGGAGGCACTTCTGCTCCAAGGGCAGGATCAGACCCTGTTCATCTTACTGCATGAATAATAAAGATACTGTGGGCGGGAGGAAAGGGCTTGCCAATTTTCACTTTTTTTTTTTTTTTTTTTTGTGATCTCAGCATCCAACATGGGAATCAAGATGACCAGGAGAAACAACCGGAGCTGAACCTCCTCCAGCAGAGATCTCTCTGCAAGGAGCACATGGTCACCTGCAGCATGAGTGACCCCGTGTTCAAATGCTCACAGCCACCAGACATCATGTTGTTGTCACCCCAGCCTGGCACTGGGGCACTGTGCTTCCTGGCACTTCGATAGCAAACAAGGGATCACATGCCTTGCCATGATGGTGGCACCATCAAGTGCAGCTGGTCTGGTGATGAACCCCAGGGATTACAGCACCCGGTTACCCAATAGGGGTCTCTACCCTTGGAGGGCTCCTCCCAGCCAGTTGCAGTTTAGTTCTGTGGCTCCCAGCTCTCAGAGCGAGAGCTTCAAGTCTAGCCTGGACCAAGCAAGCACAGATGTGTCTGCATCCCCACTGCCTCCGTCGGGCAGGCACGGCTGCAAAAGCAACAGTGGCAGCTGAGTCCCATCAGCTGCTCAAAGCTCAACGTCCACTGTGTCCTCCTCGTGCTCCTTGACGTCCGTGGAGTCTGCGGAGGCAGGTTGTATCACCCCAAACTGCGACAGCTTTGCCTTCTTCTGCTCCATGCTCTGCTTCCTCCATTTGATCCTCCGGTTCTGGAACCAGACTTTCACCTAGCAGGGAAATGGCACAGCAGCTCAGCACGAGGTCTTTGAAAACATCCGCTTTGAAAACATCGTCGTGCAAGGACCCAAACTGCACAAACTGTCTCCAGAGGATCTTAGCAATCTAAATGAATCCAGCCCAGCTTGAACTCCAATGCAAACAGTTTTGTTCTCCGAAATGCTTTTTGTTCTACTTCATGCATTAAACATGTTGTTATTCATAAAGCATCTAAGCTTATCTTGCAGTGTTCATCGATGTTACCTTGCAGCAGAGGTTACCCTGCATCAGTTCCTTCTCCCACTGTGCTTCATGGAGGAGGAATCCCCACAAACTGACCCCGCATCCCAGCTCTGTGCCATCACCCCCAGCTCCCCCAGCTCCCACCTGAGTCTCCGTGAGATGCAGCGTTGCAGCCAGGTCCACTCGCTCCGTGCCCACCATGTACTGCTGCTTGAGGAACTCTTGCTCCAGCCGCTCCAGCTGCTCTGGTTTGAAGACTGTGCGGACCCTCTTCATCTTGCAGGGTCCCCCAGACCTCCAAGGCACAGCAGGGCCCAGCGGGTCGGCCCCTGCACAGTGAGACAACTCCAGACCTGCACACGAGAAGCAAGAATTTAGGGCTCTGCAGGGTTGAGGCCATTCCAGCCCCATTGGAAGTGCCAAGCCTTGCACGCATCGGCTGTGGCTGAAATCCAGAGGTGACTGCTCTACAACACACTGCACTAAAAGGGAGTGGGAGGAGGAAGCAGCAGAAAAAGAAGCTGGGATGTCCCTTTGTGGCACTGAGGAACGTGGTTTAGACTCAGCAGGTCTGGTTGATGGCTGGACTTGGTGACCTTGAAAGCGTTTTCCAACCCAGATGGTCCTGAGTGCAACCTTGGACAGTCCTGGACATGCAGCCAGTCCCTAAGAAGTCAGCACTCGGGAGCTGGGTTTAACCCCCATCTATACAGAATCTTTGTAATGTAATAACGTCCATCAAGAGCTGCTGAATGCAAAAATACCCCCTCCATCTCAGGAAGCCCCTAATCACAAACATTTACAGGCTGGGGAAGCTCTGCTCTCTGCAGACAGCCCTCTGCCTAGTTGTGGCCCGATGATAACGATAATTACCTAATTAACAACCAATACAACACCACCACTGTCACAGGACCAACTGGCCCCGGACTAAGAGCAGTGCAGCTTCTCGTTCCTCCAGCCATCGCTTCTCTCTCCCACAGTGACTGATGTTGTCACATTCTCCAGGCACCAACGGGCACCTTGACCTACTTCGTTTCCTTAATTGGGTGTAAGTTCTGCGCACGTTTAACGATTTGTGGGCTGGAAACCTGACAGCTTAACAACCCTAATTGCACTTCAACTCTTTTCAGCTTTCAAATAATTTCACCAGGCACGTTTTTTTCCCCCTGTTTTGATACTTGGATAATAGTGAGCGTGATTTCAAACATGAAATACTGCGTGGATATAGTTATGCAAATTATATCACTATATTTTCCTATCTGCATATTCAATATAGTACATAGAGTAGCATATCCAGCTATACAGATGCTGTCTGCTCAAGGCAATAAATGTTAAATAGCTCTGCTAAGTAGTTAAAAAAGATCAAGAGTAGCAAATATTTTTGGTGTCTGAATATTGCAGCTACCAGGACCAAACCAGAGCTCCTGATGCAGGTAGAACCTGTGCTTGGCTGCAGGTTTTGCCTGTGCAATGAGCAGGGTCATGCTCTGAATGCCAAAGATACTGAATTTCAAGAAAAATAAGAGGCCAGCTATTCTGAATAGAGGCATTTCGTTAAAAACAAATGAGTGGTTTTGGTTACAAAGAGGTTCCATGCCCCTCAATGAAAACAGAGAGCGCAGCGCATTCGCCTACATCACCCATAACCACAGAAACAACAACAAAAAGGGATTTTCCTTGGGTGCTTTTGCACTAGGAATGGAGATGGTTGTGGGGCCAGGTGCTGCAGGACACACAGCGTTTTCATTTCTGCAAGAGGTCCCAGTGAGAGCAAAACGACCCCTGGACCAAGCCGCAGTGAAATCACTGACATCGCTGCTGGGAAATTGCAGCAGGACTTTGCAGGCAAGGGGAAAGCAGCTTGCTCTGCTGTGCCTTACTTATAAAAGAAATTAATTCTACTGTGTGCAAAGCAGCCCTTAAAGTGGGAGCAGACACCCCAAAGGTACAAGGAGGGAGTAAATCCTATCAGGGTCTCATTTTGCCTAAATCTGTTATTGTCGGGGGTAAATTGCTAATAACAATTATTGCTCTGGACGAGAAAAGGGGAAAAAATCATTATTAAGGAAATTCTTTCTCTCCCTCCTTCATTTCCTCCAGCTCAACCCTGCTCTTTTAACCTCGGGGTTGGCCGAGAGGCTGCAGGAAACAAAACCACAGGCGAAAAAGGCAATTTTTCGGTCCGCCAAGCGCCGTTATTTCCTATCGCGGGGCGCAGAGCTCTCTCCCGGTGCCCACCCCCGCGCACCCACCCCTCCCCGCCGCTCACCTCCTCCCCAGGGCCAGCCCCAGCCCCAGGCTCCC
>WBMW01000420.1:387989-455306 GCA_013396635.1 Penelope pileata | reverse complement strand
GGGGGACCCCAGAACGGTGTCATAGGGAATTGGGTGTCGTGGGGTTCGTGTGGGCACCAGAGCGGGGTTGGAGGGAGGTGGGGTGTGACAGGGTCCGTGCGTGGCCCCAGGAGGGTGTCAGAGGGAATAGGGCAGCATGGGGTCCCTCTGGGCCTCAGGAAGGAGGTGGGGTGTCATGGGGTCCGTGTGGGCCCCCATAAAGGTGTCCCAGGGAACAGGACATCGTGGGGTCCCTTTGGCCTCCAGAAAGGAAATGGAGTGTCACAGGGTCTGTGTGGAGTCCCATAAAGGTGTCCCAGGGAATAGGGTGCCTAAGGTTCCTGTGGGCCCCAAAATGGGCTTTGAGGGAGGTGGGGTCTGACAGGGTCCATGCGTGGCCCCAGAAAGGTGTCATGGGGAAAAGGGCGTCATGGGGACCTTTTGGCCCCCAGAAAGGAGATGGGGTGTCATGGGGTCCGTGTGGGCCCCCATAAAGGTGTCACAGGGAATAGGGCATCCTGAGGTCCATGCGGGCCCCAAAGTGGGGTTTGAGGGAGGTGGGGGGGTTGCAGAGGCCATGGGGCCTGCAAAAGGGTGTTAGAGGGAATAGGGCTTCATGGGGTGCTTGTGGGCCCCAGAAAGGTGTTGGGGTGTCATGGGGTCCATGTGGGTTCCCATAAAGGTGTCACAGGGAATAGGGTGCCATGAGGTTCCTGTGGGTCTGTGCATGGCCCCATAAGGGTTCCACAAAGAGTAGGGGACAGTGGAACCCCTTTGTGCCCCAGAAAGGGGTCTGCAGGATTTGGAGTGTTGTAGAATCTACGTGGACCCCCATAAAGGTGTCACAGGGAATAGGATGCCATGGGGTCTGTGTGGGCCCCAAAGTGGGGTTTGGGGGAGGTGGGGTCTTACAGGGTCCATGTGTGGCCCCAGGAGGGTGTCACAGGGAAAAGGGGGTCATGGAGTCCTTGTGTGCCCCAAAAAGGAGCTGGGCTGGCACAGGGTCCATGTGTGGCCCCAGGAGGGTGTCACAGGGGTGTGGTATCGTGGGGACTCTGTGTACCCCGTGTTGGGGGGTCTCACCCAGGGACCCCGTTGCTTTTAGGGCTCCGTCTGCAGCCCTCGCTCCAAGGCACGGAGCTGCTGCCAGCTTGAACACAGCCCAGAAAAGGAGGAAAAAAAAAGAAAAAACAACCAGAAAAAGCAACAAACCAGGCCTTGGTTGTCAGCGTGCTGACCTTGCTCTCGTTTCACTGCTGATTTTTGTTGGGTGGAAACTTTTACCGGTGATGATTTTTTTTTTTTTTTTTCCCTCCTTGTTTTCAGCTCGGTGGAAAATGTGCCGTGCAACTTGGGCTCTCGGAGCGAGGCTGTGGGCATCTGCTGGCATTTA
The DNA here is from genome assembly GCA_013396635.1 of Penelope pileata. NCBI lineage: Eukaryota > Metazoa > Chordata > Aves > Galliformes > Cracidae > Penelope > Penelope pileata. Next base: position 453,934 of record WBMW01000420.1, on the reverse strand, counting down.
TCAGCTCCGTGTCCTCGTGTGTGATTTGGGGGAGGGAAATCAACTCTTGGGTTCGCCCAAGAGGGCTCTGTGGTCTTTTTGGGTTTCCTTGGGCTCATCCCAAGCTCTGAGGATTGGTGTTGGTGGCACAGCAGCAGCACGGAGCGTTGCTTGCTTCTGGGTTGCGGTGCTTTTGTTTTCAACCCTTGGCTTTCGCCCTGTTGAGCGTTTTCTGCCTTGGCCGTGGTGGCATGGGGCTTTTCCTGGTGGATGCTCAAAGGTTGGGATGCTTTCTGATGGGGGTTATATGGGTTTTTGTCGCTCGTATCCACGCTTCGGACAAACAAATCCTTTTGAGTTGTATCGCCAAGACATCCAAAAAACCCCTGCAAGCTGCTTTGGTTTGAGCTCCTGCTTCTGTGCCCTGCTCTCTGCCTCCCCATTCTGCAGGGTTTTTCCATCCCTGCAAGCAGCTATCGCTGAGCCCTGACGTCCAGGAAACGCCGCTGTGGGGGCTCATCCTGCCTCCTGCAGCTTCCTTGCATCCAGCCTTCCCAAAGAGCCTGGGAGTGCCCCAGCACCAGCAGCACGAGAGCTCTGAGCCGGCAGCACTGTGGGGATAGGGGTGTGCAGGAACACACATGGGGTTTGCTGGGTGCACGACCCCAGCACCTCCTCTCTCCTGCTTTGACATCTCGTTTTCCTTTGCTTTGTTCCCTGAGACCTTGCAGAGGGGATGGGGTAAAGCTGTGAGCTCTGCTGGCTCCTGCAGCTTGGTCGTGAAAAAGCAAAATTTGGGATTTTGCAGCACCCGATGCTGTGAGCATCCTTTCCCCGTGCCTGCGCAGAGCCCTGGTGCAAACATCACACCTGGGAATGTCCCTGCTGGAAGCAGCCTGGGGCAGGGGCACACATCCTCGCTGCAGAACCTTTCCTCTGGGTGCCAGCGTGTTGTGATGAGCACCCTTGAAGCCAACGGAGGCGGCTTGGGGAGATGCTGCCATGAATTCGAGGCAGCCTCATGGTGGTGGAGGAGACTCCAGGGGGTCCCGTGCCCCCATGTGCTGCCCAGTAAATGGGGAGCTCGTGGTAACCCACCTTGGGGGGACCCTTGGGGTCAAGGGACAGTCCCCAAACCCATCCTGAGGCTCTGTTGCTGTCTGTTTGTCCTTCCCAGCTATTAGCCCTGCTCTTGCAGCGGGTTCAGGAGGTGAGAAACATGAAAGTGGGCTCTTGGGGTGGCTGAGAGCAATAGCAGGTGCCTCGGATGTGGCAGGCTGTGACGAAATCCTGGTTGTGGGGCTGGAAGGGCAGCGTTGAGGCGTTGCTGCATCTCGGTGCACGGTGGCTTGGCCAAGCCAGGAAATGCTGCGCTGTGTCGAAACCCCGCGGGGTGCGGGAGGAGACGGCTGGTCCCCCCCCAGAACTCATGTTGGGGTGCTCCTCATGCTGCCTCTCCTCACCCTGGGTGGATTTTGGGGTCTTAATGCCCCGTTCTGCTCCGGGCTGGCTCTCTCCTTGGTCCACCTTGCAGCTGTGCCTCCCTTTCTTAGAGCTCCGACGTTGATGGGAAGGGATCTCCACGGCTGTTGGTCCATTGGCATCTCCAATGCCATTGACCGTGCAGCTGTGTTGGAGCTGCAGGTGCTGGGGATTGGACACTCTCCAAGCTCAGATTTTTCTTATTATTATTTTTTAAGATATTAGTGCAATTTGAACCCACAGCCTGCATGAAGTCTGGCACGTTGGCTTTGGACTCTCGGTGGCCAAAAGCGTTGACCCATCGCCTCCATCACCCGACAGCCAAAAAGCTGCAGATTCAGGCTCTTTCCTCCAGTTTGCACCAATCTGCAGAGCCCTCCCTGCCTCCAGCAGTGGTTTTCCCTTTGCAGCTGCAGGAGGAACCCACAGGCAGCCCTGGGAACACCTCGAACTTTCTTCGTCACCGTCACCGGGCGCTCTGTTGGCCCGGGTTGCGGTCTCCACACATGGGGTTTTCCGAGAGGAGTCCAAAAAGACCTCACATCCTTTCCACACACGTTTCTGCTGAGTGGAAACAGCTTTAAAACCCACTCTGCTGCCTCTTGTTGCTCCCCATGGCTTCTCAGAGCTTGCAGATGTGTGCAAGCCACCATGAGGGTTGGCTTTCTCCATCAGGAATTTGCATGGGGGATGCAGGGTTTGGGGTTTCTTCCAACTCGGGCTGTTCCCAAGCCCTGTGTGCCTCTGGATGTGTGGTTCTCCCTGCGAGCCCGTCCCTTTGGAAGAGGATCTGCAGCAGAATCGTGCTCCTCCTGCCCATCTCAGCACCCATTTCCTCCTGTTGAGCGAGGGGAACCAGCTGAGCAGCTCTGCCCTGTCCGTGCTTTGCAAACCTACAAAGCTGGGGCTCATTTTCTCCCTTTCTTTATGCATTTTCTCCTTTTCTTTATGCATTTGGGGCCGGCAGAGCCGGTTGGGCCGTTGGGTGACCATGGACACGTCGCATTTTTGGCTCATTCACCGCTCGGAGATGCAAACCATGAGAGCTGTGGAGCATGAGCAGATAAATAGGGCTGGAGAGATCAGGTGCTGTCTCCTGCTATTATTTTCCCCTCTTCATTCATAAATGTTTCATGCTCCATTTTACAGCTCCTTAAATCTTCCATCCCCTCCTCTTCCTACCTGCCCATCCTGCTCCGGAGAGGGCGAAGCCTCTCATCTCTCCCTCGATTTGCAATGAAGTTGCTCTCATGCCAGCGCTGTCAATAGCTGTTCTCCATCCCTGGTTCCTGCCCTGCTCCTGAATTTGTCCCCTCTGTGCCCCCTGCTTGCCTCTTCTAGCCAGCACGAGGCTGTAGGGGCAGATTTGGAGCCACCATTTGATACCATTTGTCGGGATGGACTTCTCCTTGGCTCAGCCTCAGCCCTTCCTTCCCCACCCGCGGGGAATCCGCCCGTGTTTATTTTCCAGCCCTGCTCTGGGCAGCTCGCAGGGATCACCTTGCAGCACGGCCCGTCCAAAACCAACACGGAAGGACCCGACGCAGCAGAAAAGCTTCCCGGCACCGGCGGGGGAAGCTGCGTCAAAACACGAGGCCAGACAGCGAGCCCAGAGCTCCCGGGGCTGTTTTCCATCTTCTGCTTCTCTTCTGGGTACGGGAGGTTCCTCCCAGCCCGTGCAGTTCCCACTTGGGGCAGGAGGAGCTGTGCCGCTATTGCTGCAGATATTTGGGGTTTCCCTGGGTTCCCTCTTCTGCACGCCCCCAGCCCTCTGTTGAAGCTGTCACTAATTACAGCCCCGGGGGCTCCTCTCGTTAGCAGGGCTGACCTTGTTGCAGGATGATTCAGCACTAGATGACAGGTGGAGAGGCTGTCCCCTGCTCCGTGCTGCAGCTTGGGCACTTCTGCTCTGTGCTGGGTGAACCTCGGGGTGCATCCCCAGACTGCACCTTGCTGGGGGGCTCCAGCACCCGGGGAAGCTCTCTGCAACCCACTGCTGGCAGAGCACCAGGACCAGCCCAGGAGTGAAGCTGGAAAAGCATCTCTGGAGGTACCGGGGTGTGCTGGAGGGCTCTGTTGCAGCGAGGATGAGGGTGATGGGGAGCTTTTGGGGACCCGAAGTGGGAGAGAAGGGTGCTGTGCACCCATGTCCTCCCCAGATTAGGGCAGGATGGTGCTCACAGCAGCTCTGAGCTGGGGGCACTGCCCTGCTCACCTGCTCTCATCCCGCTGCAGCTGCACCGTATTCCTGCAGGGTATTACCCAAAATACTGAAACAAATCTCAGATGAGCTGGGATCTCTGCGGGGCTTTGGGATGCCCATGGGGTGGGTGCTTCGGCTCCGTGCGTGGTTTGATGCTGAAGGAGCCATCGGAGCAGGATGGGGACGTGGAAGGGACAGGGACAGGGAATATGGGGTCAGAGCCCTATGGGATCCCCTCCCCACGGTCAGCTTTGCCTTTCCATTAAGGGTCATCTCCATGTCTCCCCGCTCATCCCAGCGTCTCCCCCGCTCCCATTTCCACCCCAGCACCTTTTTCCCCTTGGCTCAGCGCTTTCTGTCGGGGACACTGTTGGCAGATGGGGCAGCCACGTGCTTATGGGGGCCCCCATAGCAGCAGCAAAAAACAGCATGGGGCTCCTGCTGCCTTCTGGCAGCTCTCCTTGAGCCGGGAGGAGAGTGGGAGGAAGGCAGCATGGGGAAAGGGTTTTACAGTGCTGGATGGAAGGCGGTGACCCACGTGAGTCCATGCTGGTGGGAAGCAGCCAGAGCGTTTGGGGTTTGCTCGTTTGGTTTCCTGAGAGCTCAGCAGAGCCCTGGCTGCTTCCCCTTTGTGGGGCATCTGCAGGGAGTTCTCCGTTTGTGGTTTCCTCTCCTGGCTCTGTGCTGGGCAGGTCGCTTCCTCCTTCCCCTGGGGCTGGGAATCTCTGTACCCAGTGTGGTACCCTTCTTAATTTCACAGAGAATCATTATGGCTGGAAAAGACCTCTCAGATCCCCAACCCATTCCCACCATGCCCACTGAGCCATGTCTTCAAGTGCTGGAAAAGGGTGTTGGGATGGGGATAATAGCAAAAAAAAGTGCAGCAGGAGCTTGTGTTCTTGAAACCCACCCTGATCCTGCTCTCGGCACATCCAACAGCTTTTGCATGTACTGTTTCCACTGGAATTGGTTAAAAAAAAACCAGCAGCCACAGAACACGGGAAGACTGGACCCTCCCAAACTCTTACCTTGTGCCATGAACTCTGAGCCCTAAAAATAGCCCTTTCCCCTCTTTGAGGTGCAGTCCTGACCCAGTTGGGTCTTGGAACCCCACCAGCTCCTTCATCCAGCGCCAACCTGAGCAGAGGTTGCTCTTGAATGGACGCTTTGAAGCAGAGCAGGTTTAGGGCTTCTTCATTTAAAGGTGTCACCCCAGAGCAGCCAAATTAATGTTAATGACCATGGTCATTAAGTGGGGGATGCTGCGAGCGTGTCCCTGTGAGCTGAGGACAGAGCTTTCATCTCAGCATCCTCAGATGCCTGTGTTAACCCATCCAGATTTTTTCTTTATATATATTTTTGTCCTTGGGGTGATGATGTAAGCTATAAAAACAACTCATGAGATTTTTTTTTCCTGTTCCCTGAGTCAGCCACAAATCTCACCCCTGCACATGGGTTCCTTCCCGCTCAGCTTCTTCCAGGTCCTGCTCCAGCCCGACCCATGGGCTCGAGGTGGGTCCTGTGCCCTGGCTGCAGCATTTCCCCAGTGTCCCTATGGAAAACCAACCTGCCTCCTGTTCCCCAATTACTCCCTGGACACTTTGGTGCCCATTCACACCCAACACAGCAATGGGCTCACTGTTTTTTCCTATATTTCTGCATTCTTGAAGCTGAATGATCATAGAATCACAGAATATCCCGAGTTGGAAGGGACCTATAAGGATCGAGTCCAGCTCCCGGCTCCACACAGGACCGCCCAAAAATCAGAGCATCGTGCTGTGGTCCAACATGCAGTTGCCTCTGGGAGCAATGAATGTATGGGACATCATTTTGGGGGACCAGTGGCAGTGTTACTTCTGGAATAAATGAAGTTGGTGGGTCCTCTTTTGGTCCTTGTGCTTCTTTAGTTTTCTTGAAGATCTTTCAGGAAAGGCCACTGCTACCTTCTTGTGCTCTTTGAGGTCCCTTCCAACCTAAGCCATTCTATGATATTTCCAAGCTCAAGGCTTTGGGGTTCTGAGAATTTTGCAGCTGAAGCAACGGGTGTCTTGTGGGGATGGAGGCAATGAGCTGTAGGGATAGGTTCACTGGGGATTTAACCCCGTGCCCAACTAATTGCACTCCTCCTGCACCTCGGTGGCTCCCGAATTGGGAACTGAGAAACTTCTGGAGGACGTGGTTTGCATTTCCTCCTCTCCCTGATGATTTCAGCCAGGTCACACCCGGCTCCAACGCTTCACATTTTCCTCGCCTGTTTTTTCCTTTTTGGTGACTTCGCTCTTCGAGCGAACTCTTAACCTAAAACACAACAGGGATTTTTAGTTGCTGGGAAGTCACTAGGAAACTGTTAGTGCACACCTCTAAAAATTCCACCCAGCTCCTTTTGCTGCAAATCTCCGGGCTGGGCGCTGGGGCCATTGGAGCTGTCTTCTCACCTCCTCTGCCCTGAGGTTTTGAGAGGAAATCTTGGCTTGGACAGACGCGGTCTTTGCATCGTTCTGCAGCTTCTTGATAAGTGGTGGAGGTGTTATCTGGGGCCACAGAGAGCTCGTCCTGCCCCCGGCAGCTGGGAGGGGAAGGGGAAGGATGCCGGGTCGGCGGGTGCACGGCGGTTGTTTGGAGAAGAAGCACTTCCCTTGTTGCCCAGTGTCATGCTGCCCTGTCCGAGCCTGGTGCTGTGGGCAATTAGAGAAGCAGAATGCAGAAGTGGATGCCTCCAGGTGTCTCTTGCTTTGGTTTCCCCTGCTTATTTCAGCTGGCTGGAAGCAAGACCCCTGTGCCATCCCATGGCGGAGCTGCTCCGTGCCGTGCGGGTGCATGGAGCGTTCCTTGCAGAAGCGTTGAGCCCTACGTGCAGGTTCCCCCCTGCACCCCTCTGAGTGTTTTGGGGACTTGGGCTGTGCTCTGTCCATCTCTGTGTACAAAGCTATGGGGCAAAGTCTGTCTTATGGGCAGGAAGCTACAGCCTGATGTGGTGCCTGATTAGTGGTTGGCTTCCAACCCAAGCTGTTCTGTGGTTCTGTGATCCTGTGATTCTTTTGCTGGCTGCCTCATTTTTTGTGGTTATTTTTGCAGGATTGGGGTATTGGGGGATTTGGAGAAGGGAAGGTGAGTTTGGATGCCCCATCCCTGGAGGTGCTCAGAGCCAGGTTGGGTGGGGCCCTGGGCAGCCTGAGCTGGTGGGAGATGTCCTTGCCCATGGCAGAGCCTGGAACTGGATGGGCTTTAAGGTCCCTTCCAACCCAAGCCATGCTATGGTCCTATGATCCTCCACCATCACTGATCACTGGAATAAAGCTGTTTTAATTAATGTCACAGAATGACAGTGTCATTAATGTTGGAAAAGACCTCTCAGATCCCCAAGCCCAACCCCAGCCCATCCCTACTGAGCCATGTCCCCAAGTGCCACATCTCCACGGTTCTGGGACACCTCCAGGGGTGGTGACTCCCCCACTCCCTGGGCAGCTGTGCCGGTGCCTGACCACTCTTTGGAGAAGAAATTTCTTCCTAATATCCCACCTGAAATAACATCCAAACATCCAACCATTGAGTTCCTTTGCTGTGACAGCGCTGACTCTGACGTGGAAGGATCAGTTCTGAGTCACTGGCTCTTAAATATTGAAAAAGCCGTCACAAAGCACTGATGGAGGGCCCTCTCTTTGTCTTTTCTGTGACTTCAGGTGGCACAAGCTGCACTCCAAGCCCGGCAAGAAGGAGAAGGAGCGTGGCGAGATCCTGGTGAGCATCCAGTTCACACGCAACAACCTCTCGGCCAGCATGTTCGACCTGTCCATGAAGGACAAGCCGCGGTCGCCCTTCGGCAAGCTGAAGGACAAGATGAAGGGCAAGAAGAAATACGACTTGGAGTCGGCCTCTGCCATCATCCCCAGCAGCATGGGCGCGCTCGACATGGAGGATGACTATGACATTGGTGGCAAGAAATCCAAAGTGAAGGGCTTCTTCCTGAGGAACAAGCTGCGCAAGTCGTCCCTGACGCAGTCCAACACCTCGCTGGGCTCTGACAGCACCATCTCTTCGGCCAGCCTGGGCATGGCCACCAACGTCCCCGAGGTAACCAAATCCCCCAGCAGACACAGCAGTCTGTCCATGGAGCGCTCCGGTAAGAGGATCATGGTTTTAATCCCACCCTTCTTTTCTTTGTTAATGGGATGTTGGGGCTTTCCTGCAGATCTGTTAACTAATTGCTTACCTCAGAAGTAGTGTCCTACACAAACCCTCCAAGACTTCCTTGCCTGCCAGAATGGGGGGGAAACATTTTAGATGGCATGGTGGCGTTGGGTCAACGGTTGGACTTGATGATCTTGGAGGTCTTTTCTACCTTAATGATTCTATGATTCTGCCCAACATTTTGCTTTTACTGCCAAGCCAGCCTTGGTTGGCAGGGCTGCTTTGCACCAATGCTGCGTGTGCTCCCATGAGCCTGCGTGCCACCAGCCCCATAGGGAGCCAGGGTATCATGGGGCCATTTCTCCTCTGCCCCCAAAGCAGGTGGCAAGCAGCAGCTCGCTGTGCAGCTGAGCAAAGCAGAGCTCCTTGCTGCCCTGCTGCCTAATGAGACGCCTCGGGCTCGGAGGCAGAGCTGGAGCGGTGACCAGTTCCCAGTGATTAAAGCAATCCGAGCTCTTGGCGCTGGCAGAGCGGTGATTTGCAAACAAAAAAGGCTCTTGTAGTGAATTAATTCTTGCCGTCCCTTGAAAACAGAATATATCATTAAATGGCTTAATTGGCTGGGGACGGCTGGTTCCCGGATGGGGTGGGAGTCCCTGGGGACATGCAGCTCCATGCCGTGCTCGGGCTCACCGGGCTCTGCAGGCAGTCACTGGGATCTGAAGCATAAGCTCTGTAAGTGTCATAGAATCATAGAATGGTTGGGTTGGAAGGGACCTTAAACTCCATCCAGTTCCAACCCTCTGGGTTCAAAACCGTTCCTCCTTGTCCTATGGCCTTGCTCTGTTTGCTTTTGGATAGTTTTTTGCATTTGTTGTAGACCTCAGACACTCCAGCAATGGTTTTGTCATCTTACAAAGGCCTTTGTCTGGATCCTGCAGTGGGAGGTGATGTTCTCAGGCAGAGTATCTCATGGCTTTTAGAGCCACGTGCTTTATGACCTCTGCTTTGCGTTTCTATCAATTTAATTATAACCAGGTAGAGCCTGGGAGGGAAAAAGCTGGTACAGTTTTGCAGATCCCTGATGCAGATGACAGATGATGCTTGTCGTGCCCGTGCCCATTACACCATTGGTCTCACCCCTGCTTTGTGCTTTTTCCCCTCAGTGAAGGACTTTTTGCCATCTCCGAAGCTGACCCACAAGAGAGCGTTCAGCGACGACGTCTCCCAAGTGAGCCCGGTCCTGGAGCCAAAAGCAATCCAAAGCCTGAAGCCAAAGACCGACCCCGTGTCCCGCTCCTCCCTCTGCATCAACGGGAGCCACGTGTACAGCGATGAGCCCACCCCGAGGAGCCCCGTACCCGTCCCGAAGGGCTCTGCGCCCCTGCCCGTGCCCCACGTCCCCAAAAGGCCGGAGGAGGGCTTTGGCTTCACCCCACTCCACGCCGACCCCCACGAGGTGCCCTGGGGGGTTGGCAGCTTTGAGAGGACACAGCAAAGGGACGAGCCCAGGTTCATCCCCTCTCCTCCCAGCTTGGTCCTGCAGGAAGAGCTCAAGGTGTCCACCAAAGCCGTGACCCTCAGCAACCACCTGGGCAGAGCCAAGATGGAAGAAAACAGCCGCCTGGAGAACAAGCCCACCCAGGTGGCGTCACCCATGGTGTTCTCCACGGAGAAGGAAAAACAGCCGGAGGAGATGAGGAAGGAAGACAAGAAAACCAAGGGCGGCCTCTTCCACAGGAGCGACGCGGGGAGCAGAGGGCAGGGGGAGAAAAGCGGAGCCTCGCACGGCCCCACGGCAACAGGCGATGAGAGGAGCAAGGCCAGCGGCTGGTTTGGGTCCAAGGAGCCCAAAGACTCCCCCAAGAAACCCAGGTCAGTGAAACAGTGCTGCCGGTGCCCAGGCTGTTAGCCAGCTGCCCCTGGGCTGCAGGGGCTGTGCTGCTAAATGCTCAGTGCAGGACCAGACCCCATCGCTCAGACGAGGCGAGAGTGGGGATAACACCTCGTTGGCCCTACATTTGTAAAAGGGAGGGGGCTTTTTCCTGGCTCCTGCCCTCACTTCTGCCCCAAACCCACTCTGTGTGCTCCCCAGCCCACAGCTGCTGGAGGGGAGATGTATCTCCCTGCTCCTGCCAGATGCCTGGAAGTGCAGTGGGAACACAATTCTTCAGTGAGCTGAAAAAGCCACTCTAGCACCCAGCGTAGGACATGGGACATGGTGACATGAAATCGCTTTTTCTAATTGACATTCCACCCCCTCCTCATTGCTGTCTGGCCTCGGGTGTGGCAAGATATTAATAATTTCTGATGTAACAAATCCCAGTCCTGCTCTCTCCTCTTCCTCTCCCACCCAACCCTCCCTTCTCCCGGTTATGAATCTGGGATTGTTCTCGCTCCGTGTGCTGATTCATCCCTGCAGTGCTCCTGTCGTGGCACACACGTGGTTCTTGTGCCCTTTCTGTGCCAACATCCGTCCCCAGAGCCCCCAGCAGCTGGGCTGGGGGTGACCAGGAGCACGGTGTGGGGTTATCATTGCTCCGGGAGAGGGAGAACACGGGGTTAAAAGCAGCTGGAGGAAGGGCTAAATCCAGAGGGCTGATTTATTATAGGGATTTTCTAATCTGGGTTGACTTTAACCTAATTTATTAAGCAGAAGGATTTTCATGCAGTCTGAGCCTTCTTTAATGAAGAAGACACTCCTGGCTCCTTCCACCTAAAGATCCGTGTGGGAGTTCAGCGCTGGGATGCGCTCAGAGCAGGGACAGCCACCAGAGTCTCCATCTTCACCCACCGTGGTCGTCAGAGTCTGTAAGGCTGGTGGGAAGCAGGGTGCTGCCGCCAGCCCCTTCCCAAGGACCAAGGGCTCCTGGGCCCCACGTGACCAAGCTCTGCTTCTCGGGTGCCTCTTTTCAGGCATCTCCTCCATACAACTCTACTTGTAAGGAGAAAGCTGCACACCATTTTGCTCCTCAAAATGGGATTCCCTTTGGAGCAGCGCATTCTGGAAGGGAGGGATTCCCAGGGGCCCCTTCTGGCTTGTTCGTGAGCATCCAAACTGCAGTTGGCAATTTTAAGATGGGGATTAATGAGCTGCAAGTGTAGCGAGGGAGACTTCAGTGAGGCATTAGGAGAGGCCTCTGATGGGGAGCATTAAGCCCCAGCGTTTTGGGATTTGGGGATGAGTGAGTGAGCACCTTCGGGCAGCACTGCAGGAAGCGTTCATCCCAGCTCTTGGCCTGGGCTGGGACGTGGGTGCCCTTTGGTCCTGCTTCCCTGGGTGCTGATCTTTCTCAGCACAGTAATTGCAACACCATTACTTATTCTGATCATGAAGAGCTCCTGCTTTCCTGATTTTATTCTCCTTCCTTACGCTGGGAGCCCTGTGCCGCTGGTGGGAGTCAAGAGCTTTAATAGGTCTTGATGGTTGAAATCTGTATTTCAATAATCCAATATGTATTCCTTCTGAAGCGTGCAGCTGAAAAGCCAGCAGTGCTTAGCTGGGCTGTTGGAGGAGCAGCCATTTGCATCTGGAGGAGAAGCAAGCCTGCTATTCATTCACCAGCCTAACTCCTGGGGCTGAGGATGGATTAACCTTTGCTTCACAGAGCGAAGCAGCTCCGTGTGGAGCAGCTCCGTGCTCCCTTTGACCCCTCTGCAGGGAGGGTGCTTCCCCCCCCATCCTCCTGGAGCTGCAGCCCCGCAGCTCTCCCAGCTCTGCTCTGTTTGCCCGTGGTGGCCGAGCCAGGCTCCACCTGCAGCCAGAAGTGCAGAGAGCATCCAAAGCGTTGGAAGACAGAAAACTGCAACCCATCATTAGTGAAGAGACCTGTAATTAGCAGGGTGCTTTGCAGTGAAGGTTTAAATCAGCCTGCAGCAAAGAGGAGCTTGGCACAGCTCTCCTTCACTTCTCTTGCAAAACCACACCCTTCTAAATGGGGAAGCAGCTGACACTGGGCTGTTCTGAGCTCCAGCTGCACAGAGGTTCTCAGTTCTGCTCCAGGCTGTTCCTGCTGAGCCTGCAAACCTCCGTGCTCTCACCCGGGGTGGGCACCTCTGCCTCCAGCCCTGTGTCCGTGCCTTTATTCACTGTCTCTTTGCAGGGAAGCAGCTCCTGAGTCTGCAGGGCTTTCATCCGGGTGGCAGACTGCATGTGCTCCTGGAGACCTGAATAAAAGGCTCTTTGGGCTTTGTTGTGCTTAAGGTGGTGTGGTCAGGAGCTGTGTGTAAGGAAGAAGCTCAGCAGGTTTGTTTGAGGCAAGGCCTGGGGCTGAAACAATTGGCTGCGATGCGTTCAGGGCTTCCCACAATGTTATCAGAGCTCTGCAGGTCCCGCTCCCCACGGCGTGAGTCGGGGCGATAGCATGGGGCTGCCTGGCAGGAGGCAAAACAAGAAGCTGTGGTCTCTTTTTGAACAAATAATTGATGCTTGCAGGGTAACACTCTTTCCAGGTTAAAGCCTTTTCCCTCTGTCGCTGCTTTTGTGGGAGAAAAACCTCCAGTCGTTGCCCACCGTGGTTGTCAGTGCTCTCAGTAGCCAGCCCTTCACCCCACAGCAGCGTTCCCAAATCCACGTGCCATACACTGGGGCTGCTGTGACCCTTCCAAGGGTGAGGAGTGGCTCTTACACCACCTGCTGAACCCACATCTTCCAGGGGTGGGCATGGAGCAGGGCAGGATGATGGATTGGCCCAGATCTGCTTTGTAGCTGCCACCCCTAAGAGAAAACATCGAGGTCAGCAGTTTGCATCTGCCTGGCTCTGCTGCTCACATCCTGTTTCTGCTTTTTTATTGTTATTTCTGTGGTTTTGGGGGCAAATCCCTGTAAAGAGGGACTTGTCCCCATTTTGCTCAGGATGAGGGGCAGCTGTGTGCATGAAGGAGGTGAGGCTGGAGGGAGAGCAGCATGGTTCCTGCCCAGATGGCTGAACCTGACCTCTGAATTTCCTATTTAAAAGCTGTGTTTGCACATAGCCTCTGGCTCCTTCCAGGTTCCCACCCTATACAAAAATGTCCTGGGCTCTTCCCAGCCCTTTCTGCACAGATCCTCCCTCTCCTGGGCAGGAGCACCCACGGCACTCCCAGGCTGCCCATGGCACTCCCTGCCTGATGCCCACCTTGTGCTGGGGGCACAGCCCTCCCACCCATCCTGCGACCCAGGGAGGGATTTCCCATCTGAGCATCTTAACCTCAATGTGTCCTGGATATGAGCCCTGCCCTCCTCAAAACTCTCTCTTTTCAGTTTCCCCCCCTCCTGCAAATGGGCTGCGGGGGATCCACGCTGCCATCCGTAGGGAAGATCTCCCTGCATGGAACAAGCTGCTTCCAATAGACTTTCCATCAGGCAGTTGCTCAGCAATATATTTTTTTTTTCTTTCTTAAATGCTGAGAGGCTAAAATGCGCCTGTGAAGTGCTGCCAAACAAATAAATGAGGGCAGAAAGGTATCCACTATTTATTTTGGCTGGCGGAGCCGCGTGCTGGGCTCTGGGAGGAGGAGGGTGAGTCAGCGTTTCCTTGCAGCAAAGAGCTTCAATCAGAGCTGCTGCGAGCCGAGGTTTCCCTCTAGAGGAGCACTCACTCCATCCTCAGCTCCTGGTTTTGCTGAGTGCTTCCAGCATCCTTGGTAGGAGAGAGCAGTGGGGGTTCTATGGGGAGGGAGCAGGGATGCTCTGGGGACAGAGGCTGGATGCTGACAGTGCATTTGGTGCTTTGAGAACGCAGGGGATTAAAACAGGAGTTTGCAGCTTGTGTGGGTACCACCAGCAGGAACAGGGATGGGTGGCAGAAAGAAATCTTCAGTAGGGTTTTGTAGCAGGAATAGTCACAGAAAAAAAGCTGGACTTGAGCTCTGGTTTTGTGTCTTCAGCTTGGTGTGGTACAGGAGGACAACGTGGTACTGAGAGATGGAGATACGGGGGTCATCCTGCATCAGAGCCGGAGGCTGCGTCCCTCTGCTGTCCTTCCTCCAGCCAGGGATGGGTGCTCACCCTCCTTGTCCCCAGGCAGAGTGCACGCTGCATCCTGACATCCATGTGTGGGTCAGGGGACAGCTGAGGGCATGTCCCCCCCCATTGCTGGTGGCCTGGAGCACACATGTAGGTCCAGCACCCTGTGAGCTCAGAAAGACCTTGGGGCTGCTCCCCCACCTCTGCAAGTGGGGATCTGGTGGGCTGGGGAAGGAACTTCTCCAGGCAAGACTTCTGGCAGCTGTTAGGGTCATTAGCAGCATTCATTAGGAGCCTGAAGCTGATTAATGCTCTGCAGCTGCTTAATGCCAGAGCCCAGGCAAGCTGGCTGGGCCAACCTTGGGTTGCTCTCTCTAAAGGTTCTGCTTGAGCGGAATCATGCAGGAGGGATCTCCATCTGGACTGAATCCTTAAAGCAGCGAGAACAAGGAGCAAGCAGAGGTGGGTCAGTAGTGTGTGGGGTCACCTCAAGGTCTCCTGCTTTTGGCTTAGGCTCTACAGAACTGCCAAAACCGCTGTGAGCATCGTAGGAAAGGTGCAAACGCACAGCGTGGTGCTTGGCTGTGAGATCTTTGGGCAGAGAGCAGTGATGGAGAATTTGGGGGAGGCTGGTGGCACGCAGTGGGTTTTCCACCCCATTGCACCCCATCAGTCCAAGCACAGAGAAGATGCTGAGATGTGGGGGTGAAGGGATGGGCACCCGCACCACGGCCACCACTGTGCTGAGTGACAGCAGGAGAGGGCACCAGCGAGCTGTGTGTGCCCAGGCAGCTGCTGGTGCAGAGGGAAGGAAGGTGTGGGGCTTCTTTGTGCCTGGGTTATGGGTTCTGCAAAGCAGCATCAGCTGCGGGCTGGAGTTGGTTTGGCTGTGTGCAAACAAATGCCATCTCCGAGCCCGAAACTGATACCAGTGTGGGTGGATGCTGATGGACAGCATCTCCTACATATCTCGTATCCCAGCTCTGGCAGGATAATAATTCAGGTCAGAAGCTGTCCGTGGTGGCAGCAGGAGGTGCAGGGATCGCGCTGGTAGAGCCTGGCCATTCCCTGTGTTTTTCCTACCTGAAAAGATGGGAAGAAGGAGTTTTTTGGGATATTTTTTGGGCTTGCACATGGGGCTTGAAGCTGCCAGAAGGGACAAGAAGTGGGTCCTTGCCCCTCGCTGGCATGGGCACAGGCTCCTGCCCGTTCCTGCTTTAGGAACAGGCAGTGCTGAGCGTGCTTCAATCATTGATGTTTGCCTCAAGGTGGCATTTCTGTGCTTTAAAATACTTTAAAGTCTTTTTGTGAGAAAACCATTTGGAATAAAAAGCAAAAACAGTTGTCCAAGCAGCTTTGCCATTGGGCCGTGATCTTCCAGTGCTGCCCGTGATCCCTACCAGCTTGGGTCAAGCAGGCTGGAGCCCAAGGGCTGCCCGAGCCCCACGTGTGTTGGCAAACAATTGCTTTCTTCATTCTTGGTTGAACTCTGATCATCCAGCATTGGGTATATCGGTGTCTGTATTTCTCCCAAACTAAAATGGGGCGTCTTTGAAGCCCCACCGTGAAATGAAGCATGGTACAAAGCTGTCTGGGTGCTGGGTGTCCCCATCCTGGGGACAGGGCTGCTGCCAGCAGGGGTAAGTCATGGGGATGGGGGCTCAGGGAGAGGGAATGCTGTCATCAGAGCTGGGGGTGAGGAGAAGGCTCTGCCCCAGAGGTGTGGGCATGGCACTGCTGCCCAGGGCAGTGGGCACGGCCCCGCACTGCCAGAGCTCAGGGAGCACTAGGACAAAGCCATTGGGGTTGGGTTTGGGTGGTGCTGTATGGAGCTGGGGGTTGGACTGGATGGTCCTTGTGGGTCCCTTCCAAGTGGGATATTCTGTGATAAATTCTACGATAAGATGGCCAGCCCTGGCCTGGCGACGCACGTTGGCAGAGGAGGTCCCAAAGGAAGGACAGGGAAATGCAGTCCCTCTTGGAAAGGCAGTGAAGGACCGGCAGCCTGACCTGGGCGAGGTGGGGAGGTCGTCTGCAGGAGACCGACATTCAACTGGAGATGTGCTGAATCCCTCCCTGCTGGGGTCCCTCCGAGGGTTTGGGTGGCTGCTGCCATGCTGACACAGCCCAGCACGTGGTGAGATGCCAGGCTGGGCTGGGGTGGCTCGCTCCTGGCTGCTCTTAGCCCAGCTGCTCCTCGTGTGCAGCCTCACCTGCATTGGGGAAGTTGTAGCCATAGGACTGAGCTGAGTCCTTGGGCTGCAGGACGTGGAAAAACCTCTCTGGCTCCTGAGTCTTAGGGCTTGCTAAGGCAGAAAGGGGAGATTTGGAGGATGGTTCAAGAAGGGCTGCCCTTTCCTTCTTGTAGTGCATGCCCTTTCCATGCATTTACTCCATAATCATTGCTCTGCCTAACAAGAGAGACGAGTATGTATTTGACCATTGCATTGCTTTGAACCGAAGCGTTTGTGGTGTGTGTGGTGTATGCTTACAGCACTGTCACAGCATTAACCAGGAGGACTGTTTTGTCTTCCCTCCACAGCCTGGAAGTGTCTCCTCAGGTAGAAACCAGCTCAGATGCTCCTTCTCATTTTCCTCCCTGCTCCCCTGCCCGGTTCCCTCCTGCTGCTGTAGCCCATCTCGCTAGCATGCTGAGCCCTAACCTCTCTCCCGCTATCGGAGACAGTCAGCCCGGATGCTTGTCCCCAACCAATCCATTCCTCAACTCCCTGCAGAGCAATCCCTTCTTTGAGGACCTCCTCGCTGACCAGGTACTAAATTCTCCTTCACCTACTCACTTTTTCTCTAGTTTCCCGGCTGGGCCGCATGCTTCAACAGAGGTCGCTGGGAGCTTGTGTTCCTCTGAGGATTGCAGTCCCTCTGCCTCCCTAAGACTTAAAGACCCGGAGAGGGAATCTCCAGCCAAAAGCGTTGGCGTCCCCGTGCCCGAAACCACTCCTCCATCACACAGAGACCTTCCTCCTCCAGACGAGGAACCCACCACTCCTCCTCCTCCTCCCTCGGAGTGGGACGAGACCTTCGATGCGTTTGCCACCAGTAGGCTCAAACCAGACCCGAAAAAGAACTTCCTTGCTTCGGAGGGCATGGCTTTCATTGACGATCCCGACGCAGCCAACCCAACGGAACGATCGGCCGAGCCGGCTCCCGAGATGGGGACAAAAGAGTTTGAAAAGGCCGAACCTCAAATCGACAGCGAGATGCCCACAACACTGCGGTCTTGGACAAATTTCTCTGGTTTAGACGTGGGGGCGAACTTGGTGAGCACAACGCAAGAAGCAACCGTGATAGAGGATGTGCTGAGCCCTGTGTCCGCGGGGTCGGCTGGGAGGAGGAGGAAGAGCAGCACGCCGATGGTTTGGGCGGGCGTGTTTTCGTCAGGAAACCCAGGGGAAAAGGAGGCTTCGACCCTGCTGAGCGCTGATAATTGTGCTGGGGAGGAAGGGGGCAGTCACGAGGAGGAAGCCTCTAGTGGAGGGGAAAATGGCTGGATGACCATCGCCACCGAAACGGCGCCCGACCCATCAGAGAGCACCCAAAGCGTAGGCCGGGAGCGTGTCTTCGGGCAGCGGCCCTTCCTCAGCGATGCGTCCTTCGAAGCAAAGAGCGGTCCTCACGTCCTGCCCCGAAGCACTTTCAGCCCTGAAAGCACCTTGGAAGCACCACCGGGCAGCAACGTCGCTGCCGTGCCCCCGCGGGTGCTGCAGGGCCGCTTCCCTGCGGCCGCCGAGCCGGGGACGGAGCCCCGGGGTGGTGGCGGTGGTGGTGGCAGCAGCGAGGAGGAGATGTTTGACATCAGGACCTCGGTGTACCGGCTGCAGGCCAGCATGCGGCTGGAGGCCGGCGAAGGCCGCGTCAGGCTGGGCTCTGATGCCCGTGAAAGGCCCGTTGTACTCGCGACCTGGGCAGATGTGCGAGGGAAGGAGGAGGACATGGTGGCCGTGCCGCCCCCCAAACCTCCGAGGTGGTTCGCGGCTGCTGGTGGCAGAGGGGAGGATGAGGATGATGATGGCGACCTGAAGGTGAGGCAGCGAGGCGGTGAGGAGCAGCAGGAAGGTGAGGAGAGCCCAGAGGTGGGCCCGGAGCTGCCAAGGAGCCATCTCCTGAGTGGTGACACGGCTGTCCCAGCACCCAGAGCTGTGCCTGGGGACACAACAGGCTCAAGGCCTGACATGGAGGCCGAAGGGGATGACACCTCTTTGGGGGAAGAGCTGCCGGAGATGAACAGGACAGATGTGGCCGAGCACTTTGAGACCTGCCCCTCGGGGCTCTCCCTGGATGAGCTCGCCCCATCGGGTGCTGCGGAGAGCTGGAGCCAACCGGGTGCATCTCCAACGTCACAGCTCAGCCCTGGGCTGGCACACGATGCTGAACCATCAACCCCAGGGCGGGAGCCATTCCCTGGTGAGGAGCTCGGTGATTCAGGACCAAACCCACCATCCGGGCCGGACTCGGGCCTGCCTGAGACCTTCTGGACGGCTCTGGAGGAGCAGGAGGCAGCGGGCTGCTCGCAAAGGTTAGCGCCGGAGCAGGGCCGCGGTGAGGGGCCGGCGTTGAGCTGGCAGGCAGAGCAGGGCCAGCCTCCCGCTGGCGAGCCCGAGGGGGTAGACTGCAAGAAGGCCGATTTCTGGAAGCCAGATAGATTGGAGGAGAGGAGCGAGAGGGACACTTCAGCCCCAGGCAATCCCTTTGCTCTGGCGGTCAGCCCAATTGCCCCAACCAACCCCTTTGTGGAAAAGCCACCCAACACCCTCCCCATACAAACTGTGCTGCCCAAAAGGCTCAGTCAGGGCTCCAGCTCCCCCCAGCTCCACGAGGAAGCCCTTCAGCAAGGCTTCCAGCCCACTAACCTCCCCAGGAACCCGCTAGGCAAGCCTCCTTTCCTGCATGACAGCCAGCCCTTGGCCTTCTCCACCCCTTTCCTCGTGGCTGCGACTAACCCCCAGCAGTTTGATTTCCCCCCCCCTGCCGCGACCAGCCCCACCGCAGCCCAGCCCTGCCCTTTGCCGCAGCCCGGTGACACACAAGCTTCAGCGCTCGTGGTTTTGCCCAGGGAGACACAGCCAGCTGAGAAGCCCTTTTTCCAGCAGACGACCAGGTGAGCGCTCCGGGGAAGGCGAAGGGTGTGTGTTTGGTAGAGGTGTGACCCTGTCTCCTTTCTGCTCTGATCAGGGACCCCAGCTTGGCCCCCGCCATGCTGGCTCCAAGGAGGATGCTCTGCACGGTGCCACAGATCCTCTCCCTCACCTTCCCGTGCTAACTGTGCTCCCCAAGAGCCCTGCCTGGGCGGCTGGAAGCCTTGGCTGTCTTGGATCATGGTGGGGAATGGCCACTGGTGTCCCCTCCTTGCTCTAAACTTGGTCAAAAGGTTTGGTGCATCCAAGATCTGCCCAAGGGAGAATCCAGCCGCACCAAAATTGCATCCAGTGCTAATTTTGGCTCCATCATCTTCCCTGTGCTTGCAAAATAGGTGCCTCTCCCATATCTGCTAGGAGAGCTTCCAGCTGTTCGTGCTCTCATGAGTCCCTTCACGGCATGTGCACAGCTATTGCCCCTTCCCTTTTCATTAATTCAGCTTTAGTTTCCTTCCTTTTTAAACAACCACCAGGTACTAAAAGCTTTCTTCTCTCCATAGCCCAAAAAATGAAATAAAATAGGTTCACCAGCGCGGTGGCAAAATGCCATTCTCCCCTCCCTTCTGCCATGGTGCCCAAGAAGCAATGGGACTTAGCTTTGAGGGTAATGGGAAGAGCACACCATGGTGGTGTGTCGGGAAGGAAAGGTTTATTTCTCCTCCCAGGTCCATTCTGTGCTGTGGAAATGCTGTGAAGCAGAGAAGGATGCTGGGTTTGGGGCATGGAGCGCGTTGCTCTGTGTCCTCTGGTTCCCTCCGGTCTGCCTGGGAGGAGGAGGTCGTCATGGGCTCCATCTGCCCGGAGTACTGAGGATCAGGTTCCCCATGTTGGGCACTCCAGTGGTGTACACAAGGACCTGGTTCCTCTGGCTATACTGGCTGTGTTCCTGGGGATAGGGAGGATGGGGACAGTGGAATGTAGCTGAGCTCCAGTTCTGTGCAGAGCCCGAGTGTGGATTTGGCGTGCAAAATGGCTTTAGGAGTGAAGCCCAGCAAGGGAGGGGTCTGCTACGTGATTTTTTTCCCCCTTGATCGAGGTCACGTCCTTAAACCCTTCTTAATTGGGTTATTCATTCTCTAGCAGATAACCATGTTCAAAATCTGCAGACAGCCAAATTTTTGTTAATGTTTCATGGAAAGAGAAGTGTCCTGCCATCCCAAAGGGTCAGATTCAGCAGTGAGTGCAGTGCAGTCCC
The DNA here is from genome assembly GCA_013396635.1 of Penelope pileata. Taxonomy (NCBI): domain Eukaryota; kingdom Metazoa; phylum Chordata; class Aves; order Galliformes; family Cracidae; genus Penelope; species Penelope pileata. Next base: position 433,847 of record WBMW01000420.1, on the reverse strand, counting down.
AGGACTCTGTCAATAGCGTGTCCATTCAGCTTTGGACTGTTCATCCACCCAGGGCCTGGCTGGCTTATAGGAAGAAAGTGGGCTTGGGTCTCAGAGTTGGTCATCGTGTCAGTGCTACCTTCTGTCATGTTAAACATCTGAGAAATCCTGGAACATCCCTGCTCTGCTTCCTCTGCCTGAGAACACGTGGGTGCTTTGGATTCTTGCTGCTGGGATTCAAGAACCTTTGAAGAGTTACCAAGGTCTCAGTGGACACTGCTGAATGGTAGAATCATGAGGGTTGGAAGAGACCCCTAACATTACCAGGTCCAACCCCAGCCCGTCCCACCATGCCCACTGAGCCGTGTCCCCAAGTGCCACATCTCCATGGTTCTGGAACATCTCCAGGGACGGTGACTCCCCCACTCCCTGGGCAGCTGTGCCAGTGCCTGACCACTCTTTCAGAGAAGAAATGTTTCCTAATATCCAACCTGACCCTCCTGGGGAGATGCCACTGATTGTGGTGGGGGCAGAGAGAGGCAAGGTGGAAGGATCCTCTTCCTGGTCCCTGTGGTGGCACTTGCCTTGCCTGGAAGCATCTCCTCCTAGAAGGGTGAGTGGCACGTAGAAAAAGCTAATGGTATGAAAGGGGTGCAAGGAAAAAGGAAAGACTTCAAACACAGAGCAGGCATGAAGGCTTAGCTGGGACAGCAGTGTCTCCTCTGTCAGATAAAGGAGAGCCGGGGTGTGGTGTGGGTAATTGAGTCTGGTGCGACGGGGTTAGGTGACATCGCTGCTGCTGAGGTGGTGTTGCTACCACGCTGAGCAAGAGTACGATTATCTTCGTCTTAAAATGAGGTTTGGGGTGAAATCACCTGCCAGCCTTCATGATCTGAGCTCTTATGGAGCACTCGGTGCTCAGAGAGTGGTTTCCCACCTCCACAAGAGATTTGGGAGAACGATTTTCCTCCTGTGAGCCCGTTCTGTGCGCAGGTGCTGTGTGCTGCACGTGCCTTGGATCTGCCCTTTGTTGCCTTGCTCTCTGTGAGAAGCATTTTAATGGCAAGATAAAGGACTTAATTCCTAAGCTGCTGGAGTGAAATCCCTCCAGATTTCAGCGCGCTCAGCAGCGACCTTGGGAGCGTGGCTGAAAGCTGTGCTCGCTCAGGAGATGGGTGAAGGGAGAAGGGCAGGCTTGTGCCTCCTTCATCTTGAGATGCTTCATCTCAAAGGCATTAATCTTCATCTTAGATTTGTGGTCACTTGGAGACACAGCAGTGGATTAAGGTGGTGTGAGCAGCTAATTCTGCTCTCCAGTTGGCATCCATTGGCTGGCAGGTGGAAGCAGGTGCGATGTCTCGTTGGATCCATCAGGACTTCAGACACAGCTGTGAGCCATGAAGCAACCCCAGATCTCCTGGAAGTGCCCTGGTGCCTGGCACGCTGCCCATGGCCTCTGCCACCAGGAAGCAAAGGGAAGCAATTAGGACTGGCAATAGGACTGAGAGCTGCCTGAGACCAGACCTGCCCTGGGAAATGTCCCCCTGCTACTGGAGAACATCTCAGTTATCCCACTGGCATCCCAAGGCTGCTGCTGGTTTCCATTTTGCTGAGTTGCTGGTCCAGAAGAAAATGCCTTTAGGGAGCTGAAATGGTTCAAGATTCTGGTTCTCAAAGGGCTGAGAATGAACAGCTTCTCAGGATCTGTTTGTAGCCTCAGACCCACTCTTGTTCACCCCCATCTTGATTTCCCTGGTTCCAAAAGGATGCAGCCAGCTGCTGGCTTTGAGGCGTCGCAGTATTTGCAGATCCTGCTGAAGTTAGGCCAGGTTGGGGAGTGCTTGAGGCTGCTGTGCAGAATGGTGACTGCCAGGGGGCTCAGCTCTGGTTTGTGGGATCCCTCCGCATTGTTTCAGGCTGTGCAGGAACCCTGGGCCTTGTCCATGCACCTGGACACCTCTGGTAAGGGCTGCTGGAGCCAGCTGGTGTGGTCACTGCTGTCCTCTCCTAGCAGATGGATGATGGGAGGCATCGTTGTGGTTGAAGAGCACTCTAGGTACAAAGAGGGCTTCTCCCTGTCAGCATGATGGGGAGGTTGCTTGGCATGTCCTCATCTGTCACTGGATATGTTTTAAGGTCTCTTTATCCGAATGTACAGGTGTTCCTTGCAGGAAGGCAGCGTCAGGTCACTTCTCTTTCCATCGTGCTGAAAAGCAAACACACTTCATTCGGTTTTCTGCGTGAAGAGTGAAGCAAAAATCAACGAAAACATTAATTCCCCCAGAGCTGAGTTCAGACACAGCCCCCTCGCCCCCCCTTTGAGCCAGCAGGAGGGGAAGTTCTGCAGTGCCCTGCAGGTGGGCTGAGCCTGGCTGCTGGGCTGGCACTGCATGGACCGATGCACAGCGGTGCAGAATCAGCGCTGAACCACCAGAGCTAAATCCAGGCACGCGTCTGGGGGCTTCTGGATGGCCAATATGTGCCCATTTGGGCCGTGGCTCAGCCCCTGGCTCCATTGGACCTGGTTCCATTTCCCCTGGCTTTGCCTGCACCTGGCAGCCAGTTCCAGCCCACAGCACAGGTGTGAGCAAGGGGGTTTCCAGCCCCAGGACACACACCTGACCGAGGTACCTGGCTGTGCAGATCCCATCTCTGGCTGGAAACAGTGCCAGAGAGCACTGCAGGGTGCTGGCTCCTCTCTCCTTGGAGCAGGCAGGCTTTGAGCAATGCAAACATAGGCGATTTAGCTACGTGGAGCTGATTAAACTAGTGGATTCCAAACCCCTAATAACCATAGGGACAGCAAATTGCTCTGAAGCTTGGCAGGGCACTGACTATCCAACCTTGTCCTCCTCAGTCCTCACCCGGTGAAACCCCTCAGCGCTGTGGTGCAGGAGGTCTCCGGCGAGAAGAAGCAGCAGCCCAAATCCAGCCTGACAGCTGCGCTGAGCAACGGCCTGGAGAAGCTGAAGACGGTCACCACGGGCAGCATCCAGCCCGTGGCCCCCTCATCGCACCTGGAGAAAACAGACCCGAAGAAGTTAAAGGTAAGAGCCAAGCGCCAGGGTGAGAGCTGCCTTCCCACCTCCTCGTGGTGTTGGAGGTGGAGAAAAATGGCGTTGGGGGATGTCGGGTCTTGCCACGGGGTGAGCACTTGGGTATGTGTGAGGACACAGTCTCGCGGGGAGCTTTCTCCTTGCCTTTGTCCACTGCTGCTCTGTTTGCTGCCTCAAAAATGTAAAAAGTGCTGCTGCTGGGGTTCCTGTGAGCGCATCGCTGCTGTGCCCTAAAAGCCCTTTGGGGTGCTGGTTCACACTGTGAGCTGTGAGCATCTCATTTTGCCTGGGATGAGGTCTGGCTGGGTCCTGCTCCAGGCAGCCTCAGCTCTGCCAGCAGACCTGACTTCTTCAGGGCTTTCGTCCTGTGGGAGCTCCTGAGGGTCTTTCAGCTCTTAATTCTCTTCTCCCGCCATCATCCAGGCTTGGTGCTGGGGGGCAGGGGAAGGAGATAGCTCCGGAGAGGGGAAGCAGCTAATGGCAGGTCTCATGATGGCAGCCCAGTGGGTCCTGTTGTGCCTTCAGCTTTCAAGTTTTGGGGGATGGAGGTTTCAAATGGTCTTTTGCGAAACCCTCTTTGATAATCCACTGGGTGGGAGGGCTCTGTGGTCACCTGTAGCTCCCTGCAGTGCATCCAGGCTGCACTGGCCAGGTGTTGGGGCAGTTGTTCCCATTTTTGTGCAACTGGATGGCATGTAGGAAAGCTGCTTTGTGAAGATAAGACGTGGTGGCCGCAGGATGTCCCAGGCTCATCAGGTCAGATTTAGAAACAAGACAGACGTAGTAAATGCTGATAGCTTTGGGTGTTGCTGCACCTTGCTGAAGGGAGTAAAGGGAGCAGTGGTTTTCATTCAACTCGCTGAACGTTCCCCTTGGTTTCTGCCGCAGGATCCCACCGCGCCGGACCAGTCAGCCAAGTATTACCACTTGACCCACGATGAACTCATCCAGCTCCTCCTGCAGAGAGAGAAAGAGCTGAGCAAGAAGGAGGAGCACATCCAGGAACTGGAGAATTACATCGACCAGCTGCTGGTGCGCATCATGGAACAGTCCCCCACGCTCCTCCAGATCCCGCTGGGGGAAGCCAAGACCAAGTAACCTCTCTGCAGAGACCAGCATCACTTGCCTAGAGCACTCCCAATAAACACGCTGCAAACATCCCTGCACTCCCCCCTCCTCTTAGAAGAGGGCTTCTCCAGTGGCTTCCGTTCGCAGAGTTTAGCAGGAAAGGTTATCTGCTCCTCCCCAGCCCAAGCTTATCCCAGCTCTGGCTCCAGGGAACGATAGGGTGGTGGGCTGTCCTCCACCCTATGGGGAGGAGCAGAGCCCTCCACGGGAGGCAAATGCCTCCTGGAGTTCCCGTCCTGACCAAGTGGCACCTTCTCAGGCACTCATCCCACCGATGCTTTAAGTGATCCACGGACATTTGAGAGCTGGAAATCAGCCACCTCATCTTCATCCTGCTACTGCTGCTCTTCTGCCTGCGCTCTTCCACAGGCTCTTCTGAGTGGTGGGCTCTGCCTGGTGGACAGTGTTAAACTGGTTGACAAAACTGGGGATGTGTAAACTCAGTAGGGGTCTACCAGCATGTTGCTGTCCACGGAGCCTGCCTGGCAGGGCAGCCTGGGGAAGGGGCTGCTGTTGGGTGCCTCCTTCCCTTCCTGCCCTGTTTGTGCCCCCGAAGGAAGGTTCTCTGAACAGCCAGCTCTTTGTGGCAGTGCCTGGTGGCATCAGAGACACTGCACAGAGCCACAGCGCTGGAATCAGAGGCTGCGAGGACTCAAGCCAACGTCACTGCCTGCTGGTGAGCTGCACTGGTTCCTTCGCTGCGTGGATGCAGGGTGGTGATGCTGCCTTAGTGACCCAGCCCAGAACTGGACTCGCAGAGAAGGGCCAGCCATGGTGTGTGCACCACCAGTGCTGCAGGAGATCTCCTTGCACACCACCCAACCCTCCCCCAGGAGGAGCTGGCACCAGCGTGGCCGGGGGACTCCTGGATGCAGAAACCACAGCTGGATTTTCTGATCAGTATTACGCTCCCCCTTTCCTGCGTCTGCAGGAATTGCTTTTCACTGGCTGCCCCCTACCATTGACTTTGTGTTGTCCTTCTCAATGCAACAGGAAAATGCCATACGGACCGAAGCTAGTGTGCAAAGAAGGATGTCTGGCTGCCCAGCCACCTCTATGCATGACGTCCTCCTAGGTCAGACATCCGTCAAACACCGCAAACACATTCTGTGAGAGCTAGCCATCCAGTGATCAATGCAGACCCCTTCCAGCCAGTATTAGTGCCAGAACAGCTAGAATTGTATCACCTACACGCCGGTGTCGGGTCTCTGGCGGCTTGGGCCCACCCTTAGATGTGCCAGGACAGCTCTCTCGGCACTGGATGCTTCTTGCTACCTTTGGCCATGCAGAGACCTCTGGTTTGCTTGGTGTTACAGCCATAGGACTCAGTGTGAGGCTGGGGAGCGGTGCTCCTGGCCACGTCACAGTGCAGCACAGCTTTTGGTTTGGAGATGCCAGGGAAGGGCACACAAAGGATGCTGCTCCCTCTTCCCGTGTCAGTAGTTTGGGTAGGAGGTGGAGGCTCAGTTGGTGTAGGGCACCTCCTCTCTGCTGCAGATCTCCAAAAGTTACTGGATTTTTTTTTTTTTTAACCTTTTGTATTCTTTTCTCCTTCCTTGCTTCAGTGTGTACCATGACTGAAAAACTGTGCCTTTTTGCAATAGAACAATGGCAGTTCCCTACAAGAAGAGGCTCAGAAATGCAATTCTCAGTTCACCATGACGTGGCTCGGCCAGCTTTCCTTTCCCCTCGTGCTGGTTGGAACTAGGTGAAGCTGTGTTTAACAGCAGTCAGCAGAGCCCTCCCATCCCTCTGGGCAATTGCTTTTGGTTTTTGGCAGGAGTGCTACGTGGACATGGGAGATGACACAGAGAGAAGAGCCTGGCAGGTGTTAGAAGACAAAATGCAGCTGGATAAAGGCAGCACTGGGTGAAGACAGCACTGGGTCACGCTCACAGCCCGAGGCTGTCAGAAGGAAGAGCTAGCAGCTTAAAAGGACATTTGGCATTGCTGCCAGTGACAGTATTTGATCACATCCAGCATGCAGGCTATCATAGGAGCAGGAGGATTTGTCAGCCTGGAAGACAGCAGCCGTGAGCCTTCAGTTCCTACCTGGCCTTGTCCCTAATAGGGAGGTAACGGGGGTTTTGCACTTCTCTGCCTGCATCTTTGTGTTCCTCCTCCCTCTGTGGGTCCCAGATGTGGGGACTTCAGTTTCTGATGTAAGATGTGAGGGCCCGAGGGAAAGTGTTTCCCACTCTCTTTATATACAAGAAACCTCTCTTTGCCTCTATAATGAAAAGATACCGTGGCCTGAGAACTGGGTTCCCTATCTCCTGTAAAAACCTTTCCCTTGTGCCCAGCACCAGGCAGGGAGGAGCTGTGGGCAGCTGGAAGGCAGTGCAGCATCGGGAGAGCCGTGCAGTGCAGGCAGGAGGGCAGGGATGCTGGTGGCAGGGATGCTGGTGGTCCAGGATGCTGGTGGCAGGGATGCTGAGCAGCATTGCTAAGGGGGAGGCACAGAGCTGAATTCCCACAGTGGCCACGCTGGCTCTCTGCTCCCCAACTTCCTTGGACCTCTCCCATCAGCATCGTAGGTGCTCCCCACACACAAGTGCCAACATTTTTAAGGAGCTCGCTACGCCTCCTCCCTGCCTCTCCTCCTCCTCTTCCATTGCATCCTCAGCCCCTCTCTGCCTTAGTCAGCTCTGCCTTTCCTCCCAAAGCTTGAATGTTTTGCACTTTATCTATTCCAGTTGATCTCAGAGCTCTGGGGGGCTGTGCCAGGGCCTCTTCAGCAATACGTGTGCTTCCTTCTGCGCCTGCAGAGCGCATCTTCCAGGAGATGGGGCTGCGGGGAGGAGCAGCTGGCAGGGACAGCCGAAGCTGCCACGGTGTTTTGTGGTTGTGTCAGGGCATGTAGAAGTCCACAGGTGTCTACGGATGACACTCGTGGCATGGTGAAGGTGCTTTTGTCTCTGTCTCTCCACCCCACTGCCCTGAGAACATCCCCTCCAGTTTTTATTCTCTGCCTAAAAGCAAGCACTACATCCACCACCTAGCAGCGTAGAAATGGGTCTGTATCATTCTGTTGGAGGACCGAGGTGTTTTCTCTTAGATCAGGCAGACGAGAAAAACAACTGGGGGAAATGTTGTCAAGTTAACGTTTCAAACCCATGTTCTGTGACGATCTGCAGTGCTGCTCTCTGTGCAGGGTGACACCCGGAGTTCCGCTGCTCTCTGCTGCATGGAGCAGACAGGAGGATGCTAAGGGAGCTTAGCAGCAGCTTGTCACTGGTTCTGTTGTAAGCAATGCCACAGCAATAATTCTGTATTTTGCATTTTGCACCCTGGTCTGTCCTTTTTCCACATTCAAACCGTTGCACAGGTTTTCTGCAGGGCACCGTTGCTCTCACCTGTTGCTCTGCTTTTGTTGTCAGCCCACCTCGGGGTTTCGTGCTTTCAAAGAACTCTGCCCACCTGATTTCTTTTTGCTGCCCCTTCTGTCCCAAAGTGATGGGACAGAAGAGCAGCCGAGGTGTGTCCTTCAACTGGAACAAACCTGAAGGGATGTGGATGCTGAAGTGTGGCATAGACCCACGCCTTGGGAAGGAGCAGCCGTGTTCTGTGTCCTGAACGTGGGGTGGAAAAAACCCCAAAACAGGAGAGAGAAGCGTTGGGGTTTCGGGGTTGTTATGTCCCTGTACTTCGTGTACGGGGGAGGTGGGTTCTGTGTGTTTCATGTTTTAATAGTTGCAACTAATGTTTATAAAGAGAGCTTGTTATTTACGTTTTAAGCACTTTAAAAAAAAAAAAATTAAAAGTTGTTCAAGCTGTTCCTAGATACTTCTGATTTATTGACAACAGCGTCTGTGCTGATAGCGCTTGGACAGTGAGTGACATTTCTCTGTTTATTTTCTGAAGGAGGATGACGGTGTCCAACTGATGAGCATCGCTATTAGCACAGGGGCTCAGGGGGGTGGTGTTGCTGCAGGATTACCCCGAGTTTGTCTCCAGATATTGCCCCTACGTGAGCTGAGGGTGCACCCAGAGGGGCGCGAGCCCTCGCGGGGTTTCCTGGGTGTGTGTTGTGCTGAGGGGCTGCAGGAGCTCGGTGCAGGTTGGGTGCGGATCTGCGGCTCCATCGCTGCTGGCTCGGTCCGGGTGTAGCAGAAGCACCAAGGCTGATCCTGCATTCCTGAGGGTTTGTGGAGAAGCAGCAGCTGAGGAGAGGGAAAGGAGAGGGGAGGAGAGAGCTCCTGGCTGCGTGGTGCTGGAGGGAGAAAGGAGAGCTCACCTTGCAGAGGATGCACTGCAGAGCTCAGCCTCGAGTGCCTGGGGAGCAAAGCTTTTGCCCACTGATTTGCACACAGGTTTCGCCCACCCCTATGCACAGTGCTGTTTCCTTGCTTGGCAGAGGGCTGACCCGCAGCCCAGACCTTGGCCTCCAGCTTCTCCCCCTAATCCCACCCACCTGTTTCCCTTCTCAAAGTCTGCTTTTCTTCATTCATGCCTTTTCCTTCTGGAAAAAAATACCCACCTAACTCCCCTTAAGCTTCGCTAAATGACTTTGCTGTAAGTGACAGCAGAGCTTCGTTAGCCCTAATCCCCGGTTGTTTTTCCTCCTGCCGGGCTCAGCACCTGTCCGGGGGGATCATGCTTGCCCTGGGAGCTGGGGGGATGTTGGTGACCCTTGGGGGGCTGTGCTGAGTCCGGGCAGCCCGAAATTTCGGGGTCAGCCTGGGCTGTGCACAGGGCAGAGGTGCCCGGAGCAGAGCAGCGGTAATTAGAAAGTTGGGGTTGGTGGAGGCTGTTGCATCCAAAAAAATAAAAGGATTTTAAGACTTTAGTCCTGCCAAAACAAACAGGATCGCAATGAAACTTAAGCACGGAGGCCAATAACTCCCATCCCCGCAGGGATCCAGACAACTTTGCTCCACGGCTGAGGGTTTTCTTCCCCCCTCTCCCCAGCAAAATGGGAAGGAACCCAACGTTGACTCAACAGCTGCTGATGGAAGCGAGCAGCCCCCCTCCCCCCCCAGCCCCCCGCGAGCTGTCAGTCGGAGCGGATCTGGTGAGGCTGCTATCAGCCAAAGAATTGATATTCTTTCTGGTGTTTAACCAAAAAAGTGATAGTCTTATGTCACTCCAAATGTGGTTTTAGATAAACAGATTCTCTCCCCTCTGTTGTTACCAAACACGCAGCGTGTCAACATTGGGGATGGGATCAATTATCCGCCTCGAGCTGCGCTGGGGGGGAGGGGGGTTTCCCTGGGACGGAGCCTGAGAGATTTGGGTTATAATCCGTATTTATCGCACAGCCCTAAAGGTTTTCCTGAGTTGGCTCCTCCAGCCCTAATGACTCTGTTTTTGGCCACCTGCGTGCTGGACGTTTTGCCCAGAAAGACGCTGAGCCGGGGCTGTGGGGGCACTTTGGGTACAGAGGACCCCGCGCCCCTCCCCGCTCCCCTCAGGGCTCCCCCTTAGCTTCCCGCCCAAACTACACTTCCCGTCGTGCCCCGCGAGCCACCGCTCTGAGGACTCCATCTCCCATGCTGCCCCGCGCCCTTCCCATTGGCTGGCAGGAGGGGCCGCCTATCCCAGCGTCCCCTTCGCCCCGCGCTGCGCGGACTCCGAGCCCCGTGAGGCGCCGGGCGGGGAGGACTACATTTCCCGGCGTGCCGCGCGGGAGCTGCGGAGGGCCGCGGCCAATCAGAGCGGCGACGCCGCAGGGGGCGGGCCCGGCGGCGGGGGAGGCCGTTTAAAGTGGCGCCCGCAGCGCGCGAAGGGAATGGCGGAGCCGGCGGACTATCCCCCCTTCCAGCTGGGGAAGCCCCGTTTCGAGCAGGTACCGCCGGCGGGAAGGGGGAGGGCATGGCGGCGGGAGAAGTCCCTTACAGGAGCGGCGTCGCGCCCCCCCTTTGCTACGAGCCCCCCCGCCTCATATCTCCCCCTTCGCCTCAGGCGCTGCACTGATTGGTCCGCATCGCGCATTCCCTTGGCCCGCGGTGCTGTCAATCAGAGCCTCGAAGCCCCGCCCCGCGGCGGCNGTGTGTGGAGGGGAGATGCTGCCCCAAAACTGGGAGAAGTGGGCACCGGGCCTCTTGGTGATGGTACACAAGGCTTTAATGCAGCAATTAGCCCACTAAAATAAAAAGTACAGAGAAAACGTGATGGGTTTTTGTGCTGAGGAAGGCAGTGTTGCTGTAGGCGATGGTTTGGGGTCAGTGCTGGGTTTGGGCCTGCTCCGGGCTGAAGTTGGGCTGAAGCATGAGGGGCCTTTTGTGGGGGGGGGTTGGGGGGCCTCTTTGGGGGTCCTGAGGGGCCTTTTGGGGACCTCAAGGAGCCTTTTGGGGACCTTGAGGACCCTTCTGTCGGAGTGTCCATGGCTGCTCCCAGATGGGAATAGAGGAGCTCAGGGATCACTGTGAGCTTTGGAGGAGCATTCTGGGGCCGTTGGTTCCCTATGAGCTCTGGAGAAGTGTTTTGGGGCCGTTGGTTCCCTGTGAGCTCCAGAGAAGTGTTTTGGGGCCATTGGTTCCCAATTTCACTAATTTGTGTGGTGATGGTGAGCAGGAGGCCGTGTTCACAGAGGCACTGTGTGATGGCCTGCACGCAGCTGGAGAGGACCAAAACCTCCCTGGTTTTGGAAGGTAATGGAGGTTGGAGACCTACACATGGGCACCCAAACTGCTCTGTCAGTGGGCTCAAAGCCATGGCTTTGAGGATCTCCTGGCAGGCTCAGGCTTCTGACAGCTCCCAGAGGTCCTGCAGCCTGCGTCGGCTGCTCCTGGTTTTGCTTTGGAGTGGGATGAGGTCACCCTGAAAAGACATTGGTGATGGCCTTAAGTTGTGCCAGGGGAGGGTCAGGTTGGATATTAGGAACAAATTTCTTCCCCAAAGAGTGGCCAGGCACTGGCACAGCTGCCCAGGGAGTGATGGAGTCACCGTCCCTGGAGGTGGTCCAGACCCATGGAGATGTGGCACTTGGGGACATGGCTCAGTGGGCATGGTGGGATGGGCTGGGGCTGGACCTGGTGACCCTGGGGGTCTTTTCCAGCCTTAATGGCTCTGTGGTTCTGTGATCGTAGCTACCAAATCGAGGAGGAGCAGGAGCCTGCACGCTAATAAGTCCTCCCCCCCCTCTTGGGGATATCTCCAAGGAGACTTTCTTCCCACCATCCGCACGAAATCTGTACAGGACCGCTGTCTGCCAACCATCTGACTCGCTAATTGCAGATCCCAGAGCTTGGCTTGACCGAAGCCGCCCGTTTGGGTGCTGAAGGACTCCGGTTCCTGCTTCCTTTGCAGGGCACGGGGGCTCTGTGCTCTTCCCTCTTGTCTTCTCCCTGGTTTCTCCATAGGATGCAGGACAGGGGATGATGCAGGACCTGCTTGGAGCCACGGCTGCCCAGCAGCGAGGAAGGGGCTGTGCCTGCTCGGCTGCACGAACCCAGGGACGCTCAGGCTGGGGAGACGGAGCTTTTTAATAAGGAGAGGAGGAGGAGGAGGAGACGCTACTCCCTTCTAGACACCACAGATGATTCGAGGCACACTTGGCAGCGCGTCAGGCACAGAATCGGTGCATTCTGTTCATTAAGGAGTGACTGTCACTTGTAGCAACATTTAGAAAATGTTGCGAGGGGTATGGCAGGATGTTAATGATCGCGCGCGCCTTGGAGCAGAGCTGTCCTCTCCCAGGGCCATGAGCTGGGTGCGTTTCCACCGTGTCCCAAGGTGAGGTTTTCGTGGTGGTAAAAGCACCCTTGGGACTGGATCTCTCTCCTCTTGAGGGTTTTTCTTTCTTTCCCATGTTTTTTTCTGCCAAGCGGAGTGCAGAGCCAGTGGTGGGAGCTGCAGGATGGGTCGCTGGTGCCTGAGTCCTGCTGCCTCCCACCCCGTAGGGTTCCCGTTCTCCTGCTCTGTGCCCACAATGCATCCAGACAGCCTGATTTGGAATCCGGCAGCTTTGTGGGTCACAGAGCAAGAGAGAGGGAAGGCACCTGGCTGGGTCCCATGCCCTACTGTCCCGTACTGACCCATCCTCAGAGCACACTGGTATTTATTTCCCCATCCCAAAACGTGGTTGGTCAGAAAACCTCCGTCTCCAGGGCTGCGGGACGGTGCTGGGAGGAATGTGCGAGATGCAGGGGAGCTGTGTGAGGCACCTTTGTCCTTGCAGAGGAAAAAAAAAACACAAGGAAAAGTTGTGTGCTATCAACAAAAGCCTTGGAGAGCAAACTTGGCGTTGTGGGGATGTGGTTCAGAGGAGAGCAGGCGATTTCCTTCCCTCTCTGGGATCCAGAGCCTTCGGAATGGCCTCAGATTGCGTCAGAGGAGTTTCAGGTTGGATATTAGGAAAAATTTCTTCTCTGAAGGAGTGGTCAGGCACTGGCACAGCTGCCCAGGGAGTGGGGGAGTCACCGTCCCTGGAGATGTTCCAGAACCATGGAGATGTGGCACTTGGGGACATGGCTCAGTGGGCATGGTGGGATGGGCTGGGGTTGGGCTTGGGGATCTGAGGGGGCTCCTCCAACCTTAATGATTCCAGGAAAGGAGTGGAGCAGCATTTACAGCACCTGATGAGATGCTCCTGTCCCCAGCACTGCCCTGCAGCGCCTTTTCCTTCTCCCACCTCTTGCTTTGCAGCTCACTTGTTCGCCTTGCTCTTCAGGCATGTCGCATCTGCCAGGTCACGTTGCTGGTTTCTTTGCTTGGAGCAGCTTTTGCCTCCCAATGGAAGCAGGTTATTTTTAGGTAAAAGACAAAATGAGGACATTAAGCTTGAGAATGTGTGATAAGGGCTTAGTTTTCTGACACGTAGTTTCAATTTGTCGAGCATACTCCTTTTATTTTTGTTAGATTTTGCTAGCTGCTCCCTCCTTCTGACCCAAAGCATTAAATACAAATTCCCAAAGCTCTGAGATCTTTGCCTGTAGCCCTGCTTCAACCCAGGCAAAATAAATGCATATTTAGGAAAGGAAACCTTTCCAGCAAAGCTCTAAGTAAGGTATGGGTGTGGTGGTTTGCTAAACTGCAGGTAGAAGCTTTGATGGTTTTATTGCTGCCAGCCCTCTAAAAAGCACCACGAGCAGGAAGAAGAGAACTCACAGACCTTGGATCCTTTAGGAGGAGAGGGAAATAAGGGGAATAAACCTAGCACAGAGCTGCAAGCGTTTTTTGTTGCTTGTTCACGATTATGAAATGTGCTTGGGATGTTCTGTTGGCCAAGCTTGTCACTTCTGTCACAGTGGTGTCAGCAGCGGCGTTGGAGGCACGCTGCCATCAGGGATTGACCCTGCAGATAATTGGGGCTCAACTCAATGCATGTTGGGACTCAACCCATGTTAGGAGTCAACCTGATGCACATTGGGATTCAACTCAATGCACCTTGGGGCTCAACTCATGTTGGGAGCCAACTCAATGCACGTTGGGACTCAACGCACATTGGGATTCAACTCAACCCATGTTGGGACTCAACTCAATGCACATTGGGATTCAATGCACGTTGGGACTCGACTCAACCCATGTTGGGACTCAACTCCATGCACATTGGGACTCGACTCAACACACATTGGGACTCAGCTCAACACACATTGGGACTCAGCACGTGGTAATCTCAGAAATGTGAGGGTGTTAGTGCTAAAAGTCGTTTCCTGCTCTTTGTGTACTTTGATCTGGGAAGGCTAAAACCCAACATGTTTATCCCTCCCTGAGTAAATCCTCCCATGTCCAAGATAACCCTTGCAATAAGATGCAGATAAGNGCACCTTGGGGCTCAACTCGTGTTGGGAGCCAACTCAATGCACGTTGGGACTCAACGCACATTGGGATTCAACTCAACCCATGTTGGGACTCAACTCAATGCAGATTGGGATTCAGTGCATGTTGGGACTCGACTCAACGCACATTGGGATTCAACTCAACGCACATTGGGATTCAACTCAACCCATGTTGGGACTCAACCCATGTTGGGACTCAACCCAATGCACGTTGGGATTCAATGCACATTGGGGCTCAACTCAATGCACGTTGGGACTCAACTCAACCCGTGTTGGGACTCAACTCAATGCACATTGGGACTCAATGCACGTTGGGACTCAACTCAACCCATACTGGGACTCAACTCAACCCATATTGGGACTCAACTCAACCCGTGTTGGGACTCAACTCAATGCACATTGGGATTCAATGCACGTTGGGACTCAACTCAACCCATACTGGGACTCAACTCAACCCATATTGGGACTCAACTCAACCCATATTGGGACTCAACTCCATGCACATTGGGACTCAACACACATTGGGACTCGACTCAACACACATTGGGACTCAGCTCAACACACATTGGGACTCAGCTCAACACACATTGGGACTCAGCACGTGGTAATCTCAGAAATGTGAGGGTGTTAGTGCTAAAAGTCGTTTCCTGCTCTTTGTGTACTTTGATCTGGGAAGGTTAAAACCCAACATGTTTATCCCTCCCTGAGTAAATCCTCCCATGTCCAAGATAACCCTTGCAATAAGATGCAGATAAGGCAGCTCTTGATTAGATGTACTTCTCAGGAGCTTAATGGCTTGCTGATTGCGTGCAGTAATTGCTGTAATCACCCTCATAGAAGCAGCAGGAAGACCCAGAGCTGTGTCATAACAGCACAAAGTTAACACAGAAGTTCCTACTTTTGCTTCCACGTTCTAAGTTATTTTCTACCGACAGTGAATGAGATTTCTCTCCCCTAAAGGACCACCATTTCAGAGAAGGGATTTCCCAACAGAGGGGTGTTTAAGGCTGCTTTGCAGCTGCTGTGACTTTTGTGTGTGTGCAGGTCCAGCCCAGTTTGCAGAAGCTGCTGGAGATGGTGCTGGCATGCACTGTGCAGTCCCTGCTGCCGCCAAACGTGGCGTTCCCAGCCCCGACGACGGGCTGACCCTGTTTATCCTGTGCAATCGATCGGGTTCTGCAAACACATGCTTAAAAGACGAAATTGCAGAGGAGAAGAGGAAATACAGACACCTTTGGGTTTGGTGTTTATCTGCTAACTTCATCGAATCTGCCAAAAAAGCCATCCGTTGGCTTTTTTACATCTCTGTCAGCCAGGATTGGATTTGAAATGGAGTTTGCTCGTTTGCGTCGTGTGCTGCGGGGTGTAGTGCTCCTGGGTTGGGTTGAGCAGCTGAAGGTAAGGCTGGGAGTCATGCTGGGATTCACCAGCCCAGGAGCAAACTGTGGGATCCACAACGCAGCCCCACATTCTGCATCACCAAGGGAAAGGAGAGGAGCTGCTGCTGGAAGGAGAAAATGAAGATTTGTCTCTTTGCTGCGGCTCTCAGGGCATCTAAACCCTCACTGCATGAAACAGGAGGTGCAGGGGTGGACTCCTGACCCTTTAACGCTGTCAAATTTAGAGTATTAAAGGGCTGTGAGTGCAGAGCTTAAGCCAAAACGTGTGTTTGAGGTGGGCAACCAACGTGTAATTCCGCAGCCGTACCATGCCAGCGCGCAGTTGCTCAATGGCTCCTATTTTTTAATATATATTTTCTTTGGTTTAGCTTAAATCTCTTCCTAATTAATTTAAAGCTGACGTAAGCCTGATTTTTAGCTAGAAAAAACAAGTCTGTGTGCCTTTTGCTCTGGCTTAATTAAATCCTTTTCACAATCGCGCTGTAATTAAATGAGTAAAGTTGTGCGTATCTCCTTCCAGCGCCGTGTTGAGGAATGCCCACCTGCTTTAAATGAAAGTGATTAACCGAGTGCTTGCTAATGGCCATTTACCCACCTCTCCCTGCCCTTCTCTCCAAATTTCTGAGATCTTTTTTTCCTTCTTTTAGCGTTTATCCAGGAGTCAGCTGGATGCTGCGTGGCCTGCAGCACAGCCACTTGATTGAGCTGGAGCTCAATGCGCTCCCCTACAAACTGCTGTGGAAGGGAATTAATTCCCTTCCAGAACTTCATCCTGCTTGCAGGCTGGTGAGAAGCAGTACTAAAATAGCCCTGATTAATCGCAGGAAATTTGTGTTATTCAGATTCCCTCTAAATAACCGTTTACTACAGCAGATGTTACACGAATGAAATGGCAAAAAAGACACTGGGTGCATTTGGGATGTGAAGGTCAAACTTCTGGGCGTCATGCAAACTCCATCCCTTGCGTGAGCACGATGGCCAGAGCTGGAAATAACCCCATGAAAAAGGAACTATCCTGAATTTCCATTGGAATTTGGGACTGGTTGACTGGAGGGTGCTGTAGGGTTGGTGTGTCCAGTGCAAACCTTGGAGGGAGATGGAAATACGTTGGTTTAACCTTATTCCGGTGGGCATGGAGCGATGGATGTTCGGAAGAATTTCTTCTCCAAAGAGTGGTCAGGCACTGGCACAGCTGCCCAGGGGGAGGTGGAGTCACCGTCCCTGGAGGTTTTGAGGAACCGTGGGGGTGTGGCACTTGGGGACATGGCTCAGTGGGCATGGGGGGATGGGCTGGGGGTGGGCTTGGTGGCCTGAGAGGGCTCCTCCAACCTTAATGATTCTATGGAAAATGAGTCAGACATAGGTAAGAGGAAAGAAGGCAATCCATGGATGATACAGAGCAAAAGAAGGCGTGGTAGAGCAGGGAGTAATGCTAAAATCATCTAAAAGGCAAATAAAATCAAATTCCTTCTTCTTAGAACTTGTGGTAATGAATGAGCATGGGTGTGCCAGAGCCTGGGACAAGCCAGTGGCTGGGGGCAGAAAGGCTGGGCAGTGGCTGGGCCATCTGAGCTGCAGGAAAAACAGGATGCTCCACCATGAGGACCTATAGCAGCTCCCTAAGTAAGGATTTATGATATGGATGTGGGCAGGTACGTGCTGCAACGTCTGGCCTGTCCCTGCTTGCCCTGCACCATTTGTTGTAGCAGTGTTTTGCTGAGATGAATTTATTTCTTCCCACTGTTTTAATTTAGCTTGCTTTCCTTATAAGGGGCATCTCCATTCCCCTTAGCTGAGCCAAAAAGTCCTTTAGGAAACCCAAAAAACGAGTGCCTGCCCAATGGCTGCATTGTGCCTGCGGCTTCAGAGTGCAGCAAAGCCCAGAACATGCAATGGCTTTGGTTGCTGTTGGAAAATAACTGGGGAGTTCAATGTATTTCAAGCTGAAATGCTTTGGTATTGTTGTTTTTATTTATTTCTCATGGCTTTGACACGCAATTAAGCATCGTAGAAAGCAGAGTGTTGCCTGGGTGCAGGCAGTGTACGGTGTTGGTGTGTGGCTGGAGGGTCTCTGGGTTGGGTCCTCAAAGCACTACCAAGTTTTTTCTTCCTCCTTGAACCAGATCAGCTGGTTTGGATGTCTTCATGCCTGTGGTCAGCCCACAAAAGAGTCTGTTGCATTTTTGGCTATTTATTTTCTCTTCATCCTGCAGAAAAGCCTTTCAAGTTGAGACTGGAGAGCAAAATCCTCGTCAGCTCTGCCAGGAGCAGTTCTGCAATTAAGTTCATGAAGGCACCTTGAGTTGTATATGAGGTGCCGTGGTTGGATCTGATTTCATTTGGCTCTCAGTTCCAGAATAGTTTGGATTCTGTGGTTCCCAGGTGGGAGCTTTTGTTCAAATGAGAGCCACAGGAGATGTGTCGGGTCTTGTTGCCATCTGTAGGAGAAGGAGGGTGGGCTCCATCTTGGTTTGTTTGTGTGTCCATGGTGAGCAGAGACATCCCTGAGCTGGTGTCAGCCTCGGGAAGGGGCACATCAGCCTTCCACTGCCCCTTCTTTGAAGCAGTGATGACAAAGAGGTAATTTCTTCATTTTCCCACTTCTTTTAGAAGTGGAGATGAAAGAAGCAAATGCTTATATAGCCCCAAGTGTCAGCAGAAAGGTGGCTGGTGCTGGAGCAGCCTGCACCACGCAGACCTTTGCGTGGAAGCTGAGGAAGGGGAGCATTGGCCATCACCTCTTGGTTCCTCCTCTGCATTTTCAGAACTTTTTCAGGAAGAAGCAAAGAGGATAACGCAATTTTACATCTTAGAGAAAGACTTCAGGAAGCCTCAAGACTATTTCAAGCATCAAGAAGGTGGAAAAGCACTTCTTCCTACTGCCATGCCCAGTTGGATTTCCTCGAGCCATCGAGTGGTTGGGTTGGAAGGGACCTTCCAGCCCCCCAGTCCTGTGAGCTGGTTGTAGTGGGGTTTTTCTTCTCGATTTTTCTTGCTCCAGACCTCGGGGTGTAATTCCATTGCGGTGTGAGTCAGCACATGCCCTGCCCTTGCCTGGGGCAGGGGGTGACAGCAGGGTGGCTTTGGGCTGCTGGAGGAGAGGGAGTAATCCAAGGGAGACAGCAAAACGCCCAACTCTCCGATGCTAGAAAGTACCAGAATTAGCGTTAATTAAATCAACGCTAATTAAAAACCACTGGGCTTCTTTTTTTTCTTTTTTTTTTCTTGAAGTTATGTGAAGCTATTTTGTTCAATCACAGGTTTTTTTCTTTTTTTAGTGCAGAACACGGCACAACAACAGCACAGAGCTTTGTGAGCAGGCGAGAGCAGGGTGCTGCGCGGCGGAGCAGGGGACAGCAGTGCCCCAGGAGCTGCTCTGAGGGAGGGATTTCTGCCTGTGGAAGTCACAGTATTATTGGTATTGCTCTATGCTGGCTGGATTCAGCAGAGAAGAACCAGTAGGATTCATCAAACGATGCCAGGCTGTGATTAAATGCCACTCTCAGTGCTGCATCCAGCCTCCAGTCCTTTATTTATAGCGTTCCTCTGCGCCGTCAGTGCAGAGGGAGATTTGTTTGTCTGCTCGTGGCCATAGAGCAAAGGCATCCCAGTGCTCAAGAGCACGCAGTGGTCCCTGGCTGTGTCCTTTCTGCAGATGCAATGGGTGCAAATTTTGCTTGGGAAGAGCCCAGAGAAGAAGATCAGCCACCAAACCGGGCTGCCCCGTGTTCATTCATCCTTGGATGAAAGTTTGGGCTGCTGTAAGGCCCACATCTGCCCACATCTGGTCTGCTGTTGCTGCTCTGGGTGAAAGCATCTTAGAATCATTCAGCTTGGAAGAGCCCCATTCATTTTTTACCCTTTATCAGCTTTATTCCGTATGTTCTTCAGCCATTCTTCTACTTAGCCCTGGGAGGATGTTGGGTGTGCAAGCATGGTGGGCTCTCAAATTTTCTCAAATTCTCTACATTTCTACCACTTATTTTTTTCCACAGTGTGATGTCTGCAGTGTTTGAATGTTCTGCAGGTTGGAAACTTGTGCTTTAGTGGATTTTTTCCAAATGTGCAAATAGGAACAAGCCCAAACCACAAAACATTTAAAAAATGTTAAGGTTCATCATCCATCTCTTACCTGTGTTGGTGTAGGGACTGGCACAACGAAACCCAGCCCCAGCCCCTGGATCATTCTGCAATAGCCATAAAACTGTTTTGTGTTTTAGTCTAACTGAACACATTTTGCTTTTTTTCTTGCCTTGCAGACTTCATTCTATGGCAGATTCAGGCACTTCCTGGACATCATCGACCCACGCACTCTCTTTGTTACTGAGGTATGCCTGTGCTCCTTGTTTTCTGAAAGTGCTGTTTGTTAGGCAGGTTTGGGTTAACAACAAAAAGGAAAATTCCTACCAATTTTCAGGGGAAAAAAAAACAAAGGTGAGTAGAGGAGAGAGCAGATCCTGGAGTGTGTGGGTGGTTTCCAGTGGCCACTGAAGACCTTTTCCAAGGGAGGTGGAAAAGCAGCTTGGCTGTGCTTATTATCCTGTAGAGTTTCTGACCTGTTTACATATTTCTTTCAGTGTTGTTCAGTGTTATTGCATTTCCCTGCTTTCATAAAATACTGAGCTACTTGTGAGCAATCCCTTAGCAGAAATATTTCTGCTGGTGATCTTAGATTCTGCCTGCTGGCCAGGATGCTTTTTCTTTTCTCTGTTTTTTTGGCCTGGTTCTCAAAACCCTGGGAGCAGAGCTGCCCATTGTAGCTAATGGTGAGCTGAGCCCAGTTGTTACACACTGTGTTGGTGGGGGGGAAGAGATCTGATGGAACTTTAAATAATCCTTTTTCTCAAACCAGCCAGCTTGCTTCAAAGCCATAAGGCTAAGATGTATGGCGTAGTTCTGAGTACCTCCTGGATGGGTGCCCAAGAGAGCTGCAGACTAAAGCAGCTGTTTTTACAGCATCAAACTGAAGGTTGTGCTTCCAGTTGTAAAAGCCCAAGTTCTGATCAGATGGGAGATGGATTTTTTTCAGCAGCTGCCGTCCTTGATACGGAGCTGAGCCTGGGGAGGTGGCCTCCTACCAACACAACATCGTGATTCCAGCTCAGCATCATTGTGCCATAATAAAAGGGAATGAAAATCCCAGGATCCAGTGTGCTTAGCAAATGCCAGAGCTGCTATTTACAGAGGATGTAAGCACACAGATGAGAATAAATCCAGTTAACGACACGTTAAAGGCTTGGTGTTGCTGGTACCTGGGCACAGATCTAGTGTTAAGGTTTTTATTATTTTTTAAGCTGATGAACCCACTGTGCACAACACAATACCAAACAATTAGGTTTCTTTACAGTGTTCTCAATGCAGACAAAATAGAGAATTCTCAAGTTTACCTCTTGTATCTGCCCAAAGTGGGCAGATTTGTTTGACCTTGATTTGAGTTACTGCTTCTACTTTTTGCAGTTACAGAATAGGTAGAAAAATGCACACATGTTCCCATTTGGGGTGAGGTAAGCACTTTTGCACTGTAAATGTGGCAGCATGATGAAAAAGCTTAAGTTGTTTGAGCACTATAAATCAGTTTGGTTTCTTTGTATACCTAAAACCTGTTATTCTGTCACTGTATTTCATGATCTGCAGCAACAAGCAGTTCTGGTTCCAGGATGAAAGCAGGTGGTTTAGGATCCTGAAAGGCTACGTTTTTCCCACAGTTTCACAAGAAATCATTATTTCTAACTTTCGAGGGGCTGAATCTCTCCCTCCCTTTGAGGGCAGTTGTTTCATTCATCACAGTCCATTGAGTGCAGAGTCTGAGGCTCTCAGGTAGGTTATCTTCGAGGTGGATAACTGCTCCAAACTTAAACGAGATGATCCTTTCTCTAACAGGATGCCCAGGGAGTGGTGGAGTCACCGTCCCTGGAGGTGTTCAAGAACCATGGAGATGTGGCACTTGGGGACATGGCTCAGTTGGCATGGTGGGATGGGCTGGGGTTGGGCTTGGTGGTCTTAAAGATCTTTTCCAACCTTACTGATTCTGTGATTCTGACTCAATGACATGCTTTTCTACTTTCCCATTAGTCCCTTTGCAAATTGGTAGAAGTTTTTGAAGGGGGTGGTAGGGATGGGGATAAGGGACAATCAGCTGGTGCAACTTGGTTCTTCCAGACACCCTCTGACGTGGTTCTTCCTAAGATGAGACATGAGAAAAAAGGAGAAAATCTGAGTGGTCTTTTTTCATCCTGGAGGCAGCTACAAAAATTTTAGTGCCTCAAGCAGTTCTGGACTCCAAACAGAACCTCAACAAGTGAGAGAGGTTTGATTTCCTTCTGTGGGGTCTGAAGAACACAGGCTGGAGATCCATGGTCTTTGGGAATGGCTTGGTGGCTGTCCAAGGAAGGAAACACCCATGTCCATTTTCTTTGGGGGTCTGAATTAATGCCAGCGATGCTTCAGTAGATCTTCTGCAGTGCATTTGGTGAAGCCTACTTGAGTCCTTTTTCCCTGGGGAAGTGCCTTGGCCAAGTAGATCCAAACACTTTCAGGCCCAGGGTTGTCAGGGTACCAACAAATGGCTGCACGTCTGGAGGAGCTCGCTAGCGAGTGAAACAAGGAGATAAACGAGTCTCTAACGAGAGGGGAGGTTAATCCCATGGAAAATGCTAGGAAAGGTAATAATATATATATATTTTCCTTAATCCTTTTTTTAATTGCTTTGTGTTGCATCATTGCATCCTACTGGTGGATGTTTTGAGGAAGGATAACGCAACTCCTTGGAGAGGGGGAAACCAAGCACAGTGATATCGAGTGTAATTAGTCTCAATGACAGTCTTTGCTTACTCATTTTTTTTTTTTAATAAATCAAATTACTAGTGCAGTTAAAAACTTCCTTGTCTTTTAGAGATCCTTAAGCATTAATCCCCAAGGGATGCGTGCTGAATACTGGATTATGGTGTAGCTATGCTTCCAAGTCTGTGCACTCAGAAAAGGGGCAGCTGAATGCCGTGTTCTTTGCTTTTATATTTAGTGGGCTCTGCTACAATAATGATCTGTATCAAACCTACCCTCCCTTTCTGCTTGCTGTCTGGCTGCATGTGATGTCGAAGCGGGGCATGGCCTCGTGCCAGCCTGGTGTGGAACCTCTGAAGAGGAGGAGTTCTTGTGTGCTCCTTCATCTCATGCCTGGCTTTCTAAGGAAATCATTTTTTGGCAGCTGCAAATCTGCAAACTTTTCCAATAAGCAGCCAATGTGCCATTCTGGAGGCCAAGCCCAACAAGTCCCCGTGCTGAGACCACAAGAAGCCCCTCAGTGGGTGCAATGCCAACTTTCAAAAGGTGTGAGGTTAAAATCATTGGAATAATCCTTTTAATTGCTCAGTAATTAAAGCCCACGGGGGGAAGCAGTGGGGGCCAGCAGGTATTTTTGTAAGGCTACCTTAGCCCATCTGACATCAGCCTGGGCACGCTGTTAGCACTCTGCAGGATGCTCCTCACGGAGAAGGCTGTGGGCCTGATAATAACTCAAAGCAAAAGTGAAATAAGAATGAAACTGGGCTCGGGTAGGCTGCGTGTTCTCTGCTTTTACTTCGTCTCATTGTTCAAAGCATGGAACTACAGAGCGCCGAGCATCTTGCATTCCCATATTTGGGTTTAAAATGGAAGCAGGATTAGATGTATGTTATTTATATGAACGATACCTTCTTACTCAGCAGATTGACTGTCTGTGTTTATTCAGTGTCACATCTGCTGGCTCTACTTGAACAAAAAGTTTCTGGCTCCTGTTGTCTGTCGCTGTAGATCCAATACAATAGGGCCAGCTGGAGTCAAGTCTGCCGTATGCATCATCCCGAGAGCAGCGAGACGGCGTCGGGAGCTGCGGAGTCGCTGATGGCAGAGCACAGCTGGATTCCCCCACCCCACGTTGGATTCTTGGTGCTGGTGGCCAGGAGAGTTTTGCTTTGGGTTCTGTGCCAAGTAAGTCATTGCTGGCCTGAACCTGAGAGTGGAGCTCGCAGGTACACGGGGCTGATGTAGCCTTGAAACACCAGCAACCAAGCACCAACACCAGCCCTGGAGAAGCAGAGCAAGGTGCCATCTACTCCAGGATGCTCTGTCCCATCAGTGGGCTCTGCTTTCAAAGCCCAAAGTGCAAAACCTGACTCTTTCTGTTGTTTCTGCAACAGTAATGTTGCAGTGCTGCTGGCATAGTGACTTATTCTGGTCTGTGTGTGCACAGATGGGGTTCTGGAGGCAGCTCGAAGCCATGTGCAGGCATCCGTCGAGATCCAAGAGGAGGCACAGATCTTTGAGACAGAAACAGCGTGCCCTTGAGCAGAGAGAACAAGGTGAAAAATCAGCAGCAGAGCTCTTGTGGTGGAGGAGGTGCCTGATGCAGGTCCATGTGTGCAGTTATCTGTAGGACCTGTAGTTGTCCCTCCTCTGGGCCATCAGGACTTGGGGTGCCAGCGACGGGTTCCTGGGGATGGCCATCACTGTGACATGTGCTGCTGTCCTGGTGGCATCTTTGGTGTTGGTCTTTCTCCTCCCCTATGGGTTAAATCTAAGCTAGTTTAGCCAGAGTCAGTACTGGACTTTGTCTGATGTGGCTTGTGCCATGCAGTCAAGTTCTCCAAGTGCCTCTTGGCAGCTCTCCTAGCCTGTGGGAGATCCCAGACCGTGGCTGGGAATTGCTGGGAGAGGGATGGTTGGTCTGAGTCAAAGCTCTGCTGGAGGTGATGCTGACATCTGACCAACACTGATGTTTGCAGACTCATGCCTGAGCTCTGGCTTCTGCACTAGCACAGCTGCGACCATCAAATCCAGGCTCATGGGTGAGTGACTTTCCATGGTTTTAGCTGGAGCCCAAAACACTTTTGTTCAGCCCAAGGCAAAGCTCAAGCCCTAATGCAAAGGACACATTGTGTTGGGTGGTGCTTCCCAGGTGGGTGAGCTCAGGCTGCAGAGAGCACCAGGAGCGGGGTTTGGGTGCTTGTGCATCGCTGGGCTCTGTGGATCCTCAGCACTGCTTCTGGGCTGGGGTTTGTAGGAGCGTTCCCTGGGTGCAGATGGTCTGTCTAGCACCCTATTGTGCGAGCTGAGACCCTGCAATCCACCACTAGAAGTGCTCCAGTTTTCCTGAGACAAGGGGTAGGAAAGAAACGCTACGCACTAGTACAAACTGTGGCTGCACTTCTTTTTTTAAGTGATGCTGTAAAAATTCGAGTGACACTTCTTCCTACAGATATCGGTAGAAAAAGCAAGCAACAATAAATATTGAAACGGTAGCATGACCTTGTAGGCAGACCTCTTTTTTTTTTTTTCCCTGTATTAAAATGGAAATGCAATGTCATCTTAGACACTACCAGCTCCCATAATAGTGCTGCATCGTGCTGAAAGCCAGGGAGCGGAGCTGGTTGGCATTTGGAGCTGTTGCGTGCTGGAAAGTTACTGGGTGGGTTGTTTTTTTTCTTTTTTGGTTGGTTGATTGCTTGTTTTTCTTTTTTCTTTCATCTTTTTTTTTTTCCCTTTTCATCAGCTTTAGTCAAAAGAACATTTTTGACTTTCAGAAGGGGTACAAGGCAAGCCTGTTTTTTTTTCACTAACAAAATGTTGAGCCTGGTTCCTTCACTGAAAGTACCTGAAGACCTCTCAGCCCATGGCAGCTTCCCTCTGGGTGTGCTCCTTGCAGTTGCCATTTTGCTCGCTGTCTGGACCCCTCTTTGTAAGCCTCAGGAGCCAGCAGCAGTGTTGCTCTGGGACTCTTTTCTTTGACAAAGCTCCCTCTCTCCCCACCGAGCTGAAAGAGGAGATTCATGAAGGCTGCAATGTTAAAAGCGAGATCGGGCTTTTTTGTTTTCTGTTTGTCACCATACTAAACAAGATGGGATCTGGCCAGGGTTGTTATAGTAACTACTCAGATTTCCTCAAGAGAAGGAGAAAAAAATAGAACGCAGACCCATTCATCTATTACTTCCAGTTTTTCATTCAGAGTTGCATGCTGTTCTGTGTGGATAATTTGCAAGACACACAGTGTAGGTAATTTCGGGGACGGAAAAACATAGCAGTAATGAGCACAAATGGCTCTCCAGAACGTGGAGCTGGCATTACTGGTTCATTTCCCAGTTTTTTGTGGCAGGAAGGGTTGTCCACCCTGGATCTGCAGCCATTCATCCTTCAGCTGTCTCTGGCTTTTCACCTCTGGATCATCAGAATAACTTAAAATATTCTACGGGTGTATTTTATTGATATTCAGGCTAAATGCTTTTTTCCTACCTGAGCTGATACGGTATTTTTCAAACAACCATGAGTGTGTTTTTGAAACACCGTGAGACAAGGAGCTGTCAAGAAGCTGAAGAAGCTGAAGGAGAACCGTGGTTTCTGCTTGCCTTGTTCCTGCCTTTCCCCGTGCCTTGGAGAACGTCTGGGTGAGGTGGATGCTTTTTGTGAACCAGTAATGAAATTTTCATACTGTAAATCCTTCTCTGTTTCCTGGGGCAAGGCATGGTGCTCCCACAGCCAGCTTGTTGGTGAAAAGAGCCTTTGAGGAAGGTTCTGAACACCTCGCTGTTCACCTTTGGTACTCTTTGTGAAACCTGGAGGAGTAAAACCACCCCTGCAACAAAAAACTCGGCGCAGTTTTCTGATTATCCTGATTTCCTGGTAAAATTGGTATTGAAGAGAAAAGAACACTCTTGCCCCTGCTACTAATATACAGTCTAGATTTGGTCTTCGCTGTCTGTCCTTCATGTTCAGGTGGAATTCCCTGGGCTCCAGTTTGTGCCCGGTACCCCTTGTCCTGGTGCTGGGCGCCACCAAAGAGAGCCCAACCCCATCCGTTTAATTTCTGCCCTTCAGATATTGATCGGCACTGATCAGATCCCCCTCAGCCTTCCCTTCTCCAGGAGATGCCCCACCAGGAGATGCCCCAGGCCCCCACCATCTCTGCACCCTCCATGGACTCTCTCCACAGTTCCCATCTGCCCGGAGCTGGGGACCCAGCGCTGGGCCCAGGGCTTCCAATGGGGCTTCCCCAGGGCAGAGCAGAGGGAGGAGCAGCTCCCTGCCCTGCTGGCCACACTCTTTGTAATGCACCCCAGGGTCCCATTGGCCTTCTTGGCCATGAGGGTACACTGTTGGCTTGTGATCAACCGTTGGTCAACCATTGGTCAACTTGTTGGCCAACCCATTGGCCACCTTCTCCATAAAGGTCCTTTCCAGCAGCTGAGCCCCTAACCTGTACTGATGCATGTGGACAAACAGCAGCAATTCCAGCAGGGCTTTACAGGCATGCTGTGTTGGACAGGCTAAGTCAAACAGGGAGTCTGTTTCAGGCTAACCAACACAGAAATTGGGCAGAAAATGGGGTTATTGTCATTTGTTAGACGCATGTGGTGGTGCTTTGGGCTGGTGGTGCTGGCTTTGCTCTCTCTGAGGCCAAGGAGGGCGAGGGATGTACTCTGCAAACAGCTATTCCTGATGGTAAGCCTCACTTGGTGTCTTTGTGCAGGCTTTGCACTTGTGCACCATGTTAATTAGCCACTAATCAACGTGGGACGTGAAATAGCAGGGCTGGAGATGTGTGGTGCCGGTGCTCAGCCCACGTAAAAGCAGCTGGGGCTCCAATCACAACACGCTTGTTCTGGGAAGTGGAGGGATTGCCACTTGTAAAGGCAATAGTCCTTAGTTGCTGCTTTCCAAGGAGACAACAAAGAATTCTTTGCTCCCTTTCATCCAGACATCAAAGCCGGCTCCCTGCAGCCGGTCCCATGCCCAGGATGCTGGCGGTGTGCGCGGGGCAGAGCTCGCTGCACCCCCAGCAGCCCCAACTCCACTGCTCTCTATAGAACCACATTATACACGTTATCCAACATGATATTAGTCATGAGGCACTGGTGTTATAAAAGCTGCCAAAACAACAGCTAGTGCAGAAACATCCAACGGAAGGCGATGTTATTCATCTGGAGGACAGATAACCTGCAGGAGTCCTTTGGAAATGCTGAGCTCAGTGGTTTTGTTTGGCTCCCACACCACTGCTCGGTGTTCTGGTGCCTTCTGCAGGCTGGGAGAAGCAGAGTCCACCCCACCCAAGCATCAATTCCTACCCTGACTTGTTCCTCCTTTGCTTGAAGGGAAGAATCTCTCTATTCCTCTACCTCTGCCCTATGGGTTTTCCTTCCAGAACTCTCTATATGCAAAGTTTTTGGATTAAATATATATATGTGTACTCTTGTAAATGTTTTTATATGAATCTGTGTACTTATAAATGTGTATATAGATATGCATATACAAATATATACATATATATGTACATATATGCACCTGCATGTGTATATATTTGTATACATATATAAATATAATATGTAAATAATATATGTAATATGTAATGTATAATGTATGTAAATATATGCATACATATACTTAATATATTTGTATATAAGCTTTGTTTCAACTGATATTTACATTTATATAGATATATCAATAACTATCCTGGGAGTGCACGGATGGTTCTGGCAGGCTGGGAGCATGGCTGAGTGCTCCTCTGCTCACTTGAGCACACAAAATTCCTTTATTCTTCTGGTTTTCATCACAATATGAGGAAGATCTTAACTTCCACGTGCACTTATTGGCACTGCTGGGGTTTTTACAGATGTGATTTTAACCAGCTGCACTCCTGACTTGCTTTGGTGTTTTTAGAGAGAACACCCAACTTTTTCTACCTTTAAGCAAGGACTCATTCTGCTCCAAGATTTCTGAGGTCTCTGGCACTGTGCTGAGATTGTCAGCTTTGTATGACGTCTTCTACAGTGCATTGTAGAGGGGAATTGTTTTGTATTTTTGCTTTTTTTCCCTTTTTTTCCCCCCCTCTTTCTCTATAATACTTAACACAATTAGATACAAACCAGCAAGGCTGTGCCACCCAACAAAGCAAATGTCCACGCAGCTCTTTCGTATCACATATATATGTGTACAAGGACCCATCACAAGGTTTGCACAAAAGAAGAAGTGATTTTAGAACTTCAATGAAAGATTTTGGAGCAAATGTTGCAGCCCTGTTCTGTGCTTTGTTGGCAGAGTCGCCTGAAGGAAGCCGTGCAGTTGCTGGAGGATTACAAGCATGGGACTTTGCCCCCAGGAGTCACCAACAAGGAGGTGAGAGGATAAAGCCTCCCTTACATTTCTGCTGCTTTGTGCAGTCTGAAGAGGGGGAAGTGAGGTGGTACTGCACCAAATGTGCTGCTGCAGAGCTTTATAGGTGTTCCTCCTGCAAAATGCCCTACTGGCTCTGTTGGATTTGTTGCTGGCTGCTCCAGTGGCCCTTTGCAGGAGCTGTGGATTTGGGTTGTTCTGAAGTTCTTGTGCTCTAATATTGCTGAAGGAAAATGATAGCAGGGGGTCTGCCATTCAAACATACAGAATTGTTGTTTAGAATAAGTAGAAATCTTGGGTTTTCTGACTTGCATGCTTACTGGTCGACATTATTGCTTCCCTCCTCCTTGCAAAGTGTGCTCGAAGGGCTGAAAGAACAAAACCATGCAGAATTGGAAGGGTGTAAACTTGTAGTTTTCTTTTTTAGGTGAGGGAAACCTTGCTGTCAGGTTTGAAGGATCTTGTACCAGCAGCACCCTCTCCTGCTGTATTGTTTTTGGTTATAACAACTGCCATTTCCTCACTGAAATTAACGTTGTTTGGGCTCCACATACCCCTGTGAACATCCTCACACTGTGCATTATATGCTCAGTAGTGGTTCTGTTTGTTGGGTGATGTTCCTGCTGCTGGAGTGGAGGCATGGACTCGCTCAAGGAGCTTGCAGAAACCACACTGTCTTGGCATGGGTTAGAGAGCTCCTGAGAAAAAGGTTGGTTTTGGTAAAACTGAATTCTGCTTTGGACAGAGGAATGGGCTGGGTGACTTCTCCATGACCCCATCAGTCCTGTTTTCTGGTCTAGGTCTTTCCTAGGTCTAATAGTCACCTAAATGAGCAGGGGTAAGTGTTGCAGAGGAGCCAGGCTGCTTTTTGTGCCATGTTCCTCCAGATCAGTGCCATGAAACAAAGCCCACTGGTTTCCCCGTAGAGATAATCTCATTTTTTTTTCCTTTATTCATCCATGTGCTGACCATAACACCAACACCAGGGGCTTTATTGCAGTGTCTGTGCATCTAGCACAAGGCTTCCATCCTGTGTCATTTAATGTAACCTAGGGAATAGTGTGAATGGATTGCCAGACCTGCTTCCATCACAGTGATGGAAATGGTCGTGTGCTCTCCTCCCACACCCCACAGGTCAGATAACCCCTTTGTTTCTTTTCTTGCTTGTGTATAATTGCTTATTCTTATATAAATGAGAATTATTCTCAGATAAGACAAGAAAACTGAGATTTGCATTCCCTCTAAAAAGTGGCTGTTCATGTGGTGGGCTCTGTTTTGGTAAAAAAAATAAAATAAAATAAATGGGAAATGTCCCCTCCCTGTGCAGCACAAGGCATCGCTCACCTGATCCTTTGATGTCACTGCATTCATCCAGCCGTAATCTGACGGTAAGAAAAAAGTAACGGGGACTGAGGGAAGGAGAACAGCAAAGAGTGATGCAGCAGCAGATGACTCAGTGCCCATCTGCCTTGAGGCAGATGAAATGAAGTCATTTGCTGAGGCAAACCACGCAGACTTCTGACCTACATTTTGGGTCTGCGTAGGGACAAGCCTAGGATGAACCCCGAGTTCATTCAGAATTGTGCTGAGAGGAGCAAATGAAGGCACTGTGCTCGTTTCCTGTGGTCGTGGCAGTGTAAGCGTGAGGCCAACCTTGGTGTAAAAGCTGGAGGTGTAAAATAAAGATATGGGACAGAGGGGAAAGAAAAAACGATGCCAGAAATGTCTTTCCTAGAGAAATGTTAGCACATCAGTGTGAAAAAAGTAACATTTTTGGTAGTAAAGTCTTGACACAGCTTGGTTTGATCGCAGTGTCAATTGTGATGGAGGGGTTTAAGGAGTTTCTGCTGATGGAGGATGTAGAAGCTCTCCCAGGAGGAGCCTGGGGGGAGTTGCACCATGTGCTTGTTGTGTTTACTTTTGTATTTCCCTGCTCTTTGCTGCATTAACCAAAGAAACCCACGGGGAGAGGTGGGCAGGTGCCAGCAGGGCTGTGAAACTTGAATGTTCACCCGTGGTGTTGCAAGCACTCCACTGAGAGAGTCCTTGAAGGCCAACGGGTGGAAAATCTCCATCCTCTCAAGCAGAGCCACGTTCAGAAATAAACTCTTCCTGTAGGAGGGCATTGCACTGCAGTTTTCACCTGTGGGGTTGAGAAATGCAATTAATTGTAGCACATGTAGGTATTCTTACGGGCATTTCTCTTTGCATGGAAGGTGACCATCGTGGCCTCTTGGTGGCAGTGGCTGTGCCCTTCCCCTGGGCGCTTTTTGGCATGGAGGTGGCCTGGCGTCACCCTGCCCTTGTGCTGCAGCCACAAAATGATGCTTCATTTCCACCTTGGCTGCTGCTGACCATTTCTACCAAAGAACCAAAAGTTCCAGGTGGTCTGTGCTGCTGTGGGACTTCCCAGAATATCAGGGTCGTGGTGACATCAGGCATTGCAGCTCTTGGCGTGCAAGATTTGCACCCTGGCTGTTCTCTGACTCCGGGTGCACAGGGAGCTCTGGCAGTGCAAGTTGCCAGCACTGAATTGGCTCCGAGTGTGCCAGAGACACACAGCTGTAGGCAGCTCGTTAATTCCTGGTGCGTTTGCAGAACATACCATGTGCTGGCTGATTGCTCTGGGGGAGGGGAAGCATCTCACTTGCTTGGATTTCACCTCCAATTTTCCACTTGTGAACTGAAGATGCCTGGAAAACCCTATTTTGCTTTTCCCAAGCTACATTTGACCGGTTTTATGGCTTCTCTACGCACCACGAGCTGCAGGATGGACTCTGACATCAAGACATCAGCAATGTGCAGTTGCTTTAGTCCAGTTTGGGAAAGGGATTTGACACAGCTCAAATGCATGGGTTGGTGTTGGAGTAAAGGACTGAGCCAGATTACTTTTCCATAGCTGAGCACATCACACACACCTCTGGTGCATGGATGAAGTTGCCACGTGTGGCAGAAGACCAGCAGGCAAGAGGTAACTTGACTTTTTTTTTGAATGAAAGGATTATTATTATTTTTTTGAACTCTATTTGACCATGAATAGAGCTAATCATCTCGTGTTTGCTGCAGGCAAGAGGTGTGGGCAGAGAGGAACCTGATGAGGTTCAACAAAAGCAAGGGTAGAGTCTTGCACCTGGGGAGGAATAACTACATGCACCGTTACAGGCTGGGGGATGGCCTGCTGGAGAGGAGCTCTACAGAGAGGGACCTGGGGGTCCTGGCAGACAACAGGTTGGCCATGAGCCAGCAGTGTGCCCTGGGGGCCAAGAAGGCCNGTGCGGGTGACGGAGCACTGGCACAGGCTGCCCAGGGAGGTGTGGAGTCTCCTTCCCTGGAGATATTCCAGACCCACCTGGACGCTGACCTGTGCAACCTGCAGTAGGGAACCTGCTCTGGCAGGGGGTTGGACTCGATGATCTCTGGAGGTCCCTTCCAACCCCTGCAATTCTGTGGTTCTGTGATTCTGTGTGTAGTTGGGTTACTTGGCTGATCTGATGTCATGATGCGATTGCACCTGGGAGAGGCTGATTTGCTGGTGTGGTTGTACAATCCAGGAGGCTGAGCAGAGCTTCACATGGTGCTCAAGAGAGGAACATTCAACTTCATCTTTATTTAAGAGCTGATCCAGAGGGTTTGGTTGCTAGAGTCCCTTAGAGATGGAATTGCTGCCATTATAACGAGCATGGATTGGGAATGGCGTGTGGGTAGAAGAGATGCCTGAATGGGCTGCTGGGCTTCACAACCAGACTGAAAATCCTCACCCCCTTAGAAGCACACTTGTGATGTGTATTAGCTTTCTGAAGAGCCCACCACCCCCCTCGGGTATCGGCTTTGAGATCAAGCAGACAAGTTGTTTTGACAGAGTCGCTTCACTAATCCGCCTGATCCGCTTTGTGGCACGGCGCGTTTGGCAGTGCTCAGGCTCCTTTTTCCTCTCATTGAGAAATCCGTGGTTCTCATGAAGGATGGCAGGCAGTAGCTGAAAGCATAACAACAGCTCAGCACAATCTATATTGCTCGCTGGAGATGGATTCACTGCATGAGAAATGGGAAGCGTAGAAGCCTAAAGCTATGTAACGTCAAGTATCTCCTCAACGCTTATCTCCTTGACAGAGCGAGCCTTCCTCTTCTGCACTTCCAGAGCAGGTTTTTCAAAATGAGCTGAAATGGAACATTTATGGCCCATCTAAAGAAAAAAAAAAATCCTGAAGAGCCGTAATCTTACTTTGCTCCAGCTCCCCGTGGCCATCTCTAAGCCAGATTCCAGAATAAATGCAACTTCGTTCCAGTTCTCCGTGAGATGATTCGTGGCCTCGTCCCTGGACGTGTTCAAGGCCAGGTTGGATGGGGTCCTGGGCCACCTGATCTAGTATGAGTCTGGAGGTTGGTGGCCCTGCCTGTGGAAGGGGGGTTGGAACCTGATGATCCTTGGGGTCCCTTCCAACCCATTCTATGGTTCTATGGCCTTGAGCACTCCCAATGCTGCTACCTTTGAGTCTCTTGTAAAGATCCCATAACCCCAGCTTTGCTGATGCTGGTGGCATCTCTGGGTCCCCCTGGCCCAGCCCTGGCCCAGCAGGAACACCCAGAGCAGGGTGCCCAGGCCCATGGCCAGACGGCTTTTGGAGATCCCCAAGGAGGAGACCCCACACCTCTTTGGGCAACCCAAAATCTGGTGGCTCTTGAACTGGAGTGGTTTCACTGCTCAGGACTGCTCAGGTGGTAAGAACCTATTTCTCGAGCATCATTAACAAAAATGAAGAATTGATCTTTTAACTGCCAATAGCTGCTAGACTGCTGATAGCTTTTTACTGAGAGAAAATACGGTTTTTCTTCTATATTAGAATTTAAAAAAAACAAACAAATACATTTTTTCATGGCTGGTATCTCAGTTGTGTACTCAGTAAGGATGAATAGCTGCTTGATAATTATTTATTCAGTGCTATATACTTGAGCAAGAAAACGTGCTCCAAACTCTTCCTCTTCAGCTTAGCTTATTTACCCAAGTATTTCTTTGAATGTTTGACAACCAGACTTGGTTTTGCTTAGATAAATACTTGAGTGTTTCACTCAACTTATTGAAATCCTGTCAACAAAAGAAAAATATGTTTTGTGTGGTGGAAAAAACCACGCACACCTCACTGACAGGCTCTTAGGATTTCACGATTTTTCCCCAAATAAAAAATATATTCTTGGTAGTCTATGTGCTTTTGGTTGCTTGGATTAGATATTTCAACCAGATGGTGAGAAATGCAAGGAAAACAACTCTCTGAAGGCTTTGGAGAGGTTTGGTGTCCTGGGGGATGTTTTGGACTGTTACATGGACGATCATCCATGGCTGGTTGAATTCCACAGGTCCAGAAGTGTTTGATGGAGGGAACAGCCACTTCTCATGGTGGTCTCGAATCTCATAGTGGTCTAGAAATACAAAATGCTGTTTGGAAAACTTCAGGAGTACCTGTGAGTTTAGTACCCTTGCTATTGTTTGCTGTTGTTTGGCCACCAGATGTGTTGATGCCCTTCACTGAGCTCCTGCATTGGAAGAGCCCGATGGCACGTCACCCAATGGCGTGTCACCCAACAGCGCGTCGCTGGATGGCTCACCGCTGTCTTGTGTCCCATTTCAGCCCCTTTGGATGGGACCAGCTGACAAATCGTAGCATCCTCAGGGGAAGAAGGGAGGTGTGTGGGATTCTTGTGGATGGGAGAAACCAGTGCAGCTCTCCTGCCTTTCCCAGCTGTGCAGGTGCTGTTGTGTTGGTGCTCTTCCATTGGGATTTCTTCCTCTTGCTGGTATGTTCTTCAGCACCTCATGCTCCTCGTTTGGATGATCTTTCATTACACTTAATTGACATTGCAGCTTATGTTCCTTACAGACTGCTCCCCAGCAAGAGAGCCAGATGTGCTGAGGGGCCACCACTGCAAGCAAGGTTTAAAGCTGGGTTAGCTGCCCAGGGCTGGCAGGATCCAGCCCTTCGCACGCAGCCCCGGTGCCTGGTGCGAGCTGCGAGTGGGTAGGTGAAAATGACACACACAAGTGCACCGGGAGCCAATTTGCAGCAGAAGGTATAGACTGTAACATATCCAATTCTAAACAGGGCAGGCAATTCCCCAAACTGCCTCCTGGAGGGAATCTCCGCTGGAGTAAAAAGGTTTCATTTGAGGAAGTACTTTCTCCTATAAAAAGAGTGGCTGTGAAATATCATCCTGATAAACAAGGGGGGAGAGGCAGCGTGCTTACGAGGGGACATTTTCTCTATCTTGGGAGAATCTGTGCTGAGGTTTATCCTCAGACCAAAGGGCTGCACCAACAGCAGGCAGAATGATGTGGCTTTTGTCCTCTGTCCTCAGGCTTCTTTCACTAATTTGTAGGGTTGCATCTGTGTCCTCTGCGTGCGTGAGTCCCTTTCCCAACCTGTCCAACAGACCAGCACAGATTGGAGGAACAGATTGACGCTGGCATGGCAGCAGTGGTAAAAGTTGAGAGAAAGCAGCGCTCGGCGGCTATCGGAGAGAGATTTCAGTCCCTCCCCATTAGGACACAGCTGCTTTCACTGTGTGGTCGTTGTGCTGGGAAGGGTTAGGGTTAGGAACTGCTGGCCGAGGTGAAATGTGGGCAGTGGAGTTCGCCATTCACCAAGAGTCTGTGCTAAGGTATCAGTGCTGAGGTTTGGTTAAGAGCTTCAGGCCACTCTGTTCTTTTAGTTTTCTCCCAGAAATACCCCATGGTTTTGTTTTCTTTGCTAGAATTCCCTGCAGCAGTTCTGGACTTGAAGTACACGGCTAGCACGCCCGGTAGAACACATCCATTCCATTGCACACCGAACCCTGAGGTCTCTTTCAGCCTTTGGAATTGGGGTAGGAAAAGCTGCTGAGCTCTTTGTGATAGGTGCTGGGCTGTTTCCAGGTGTGTGCTGCTGCTGTGCAGCGCAACGTGGTCTGATCATAGCGGGTGGGATATGGGGCTGCTGTTCCAGCCAGGGTCAGAACCCCTATTTGCCCCATTTGTAGACTTACACCGCTCTGCCCTTAAAACACAGCATCTGAACAAGGGCTGGAATGCAATCCAGGAGATCACAGTGACAAAGATTTGTTGTCCCCCTCCCCTCTATCCCTGCAGTCCCATCCCTACCCGGCTTTTCCCCTTGCTCCTGCCAGCAGAGAGAGGTAAAGAGCCACGAACAGCGCTGGCAGGAGCGAGGGTGCTCGCCCAGCACCGTTCCCACAGCACCCATTGAATTTCTCTGAACTTTATCCACATATCCCAGAATGTGGCAAGGGGAAGCGTGGTGCCATGGCAGCGTGAGCTGCTCCGAGCCAGCGCTGCCAGCTCCCTGCCTGCTCCCTCCCGGCCATGTGTTCCCACCTCCCTGCTCGCTTGCACTGGCACAGCTGGCTCCGTGCTGATCTTAATAAAAACTCGAGCTCCCTCCCCCCACTCCCAAAATGCTTCATTTTTCAGGTTGAGCCTTATGGTTTTTTCATCTGCTGCACTTTAATCTCAGTGCCCGTCCACCTGGGATGGGGAGGGATGGAGGGGTGGGGTACCACGGCCTGAGCTGCTGCAGGTCAGCTGGGGCTGTGATGGAGGGGGGATTTAAAACTGAGTTTCTAAAGACAAAAACTGAACATCTTGAGCTCTGGATCATTTTGCTGGCTGGAATCCTTGTCGCTCTGAGACAGCAGATAGTTAGATTTCGAGCCACCCGCATCTTCCTCTTTGTCTGCCATCGGATCGTAGGTTGGGGGGGACCTCAGGACGTAGGTCCCTGGGTTTTCTGTTGGAAACCTCTGTTCATTTGGCTGCATGCTTACCTACACGTGGATGTTAAGATGCACGAATATCTGTTAGAAATCAAGATAATCGATGTATCTCACTGCAGTGTGTTTTTTACCCTTAGCAACTCTGCTCTGAAAGCTTCACCCCTTCAGCTAAGGGAGTGCTCGGAGGGGAAACAACCCACCCAACCAACACCCCGGAGGGAACGAGCCGTAGCAGGAGGAAGGATGCAGCTTTCTGAGCTTGCCCCTCGCAGACAGCCTCGCTGTTCTCCAGCCAGCCCCTCCCGCGAGCGTTGGCGGAGCACGAACCGCTGCGGTGTGTCAGTTGTGACTTCTCACTCTCCAGCCTTTCCAAATGCAGTTTTGGCAACTTGCTGTTTTGAAACTGTTTCATTTCTTCCCCATTAGTATCAGTGAAGTGAAAAGAGGCTCACGAGCTTAATGGGGATATATTTATTGCTGTGTTCTTCCTTCAATCATGTTAGCAGCAGGAAGAGCTGCTCACGCTGTCCCAGACACAGCAGAGAACAATGAATCTATCAGAGGCTAAACAGCATCCCTTTTGGAGAATAATAGCTTTTCTTAGCAGTGTTGATGAAGAGCGAAGAGGTCCATTTGCAGTAAACTGTACTTTTTTTTCCCCTCTGGTTTCTTGCAGGATTCGATCAGACGTAGATAGATGGGCTGTCCTGCTGCTGCCTCGGCGCTGCTCCAGGATGAGCTCGGACCTTCCCCCTGCAATCTGGGTGCTCTCTGATGCTCTGTCCTGGCCTGTGCTGCCTCAGACGTTTTAGGGCATGTAGGGAACACGGGCAGAAGTGCTGGGGTTAATGCACAGTAAATAAAGGGGGATAGTTCTGCCGCTGATGCTCTTACTCAGTTACAAACGGGCTTTGCTTCATCTCATCATTTGAGGATTAAGGGAGTTTATCTCAATTCACATCTAGATTACAAGTCAGATTAGAGGCTCAGCTTCCTTTAGCCATATGGAGCTTGAAACAAATCTGATATTGAGCACCCTAGCTGCATTAGCAAGCCTGCTTCCCAGAGCTGTGCCTTAAACCCTGCAGTGGCATCCATGTCCTCCAGCCCCGGTGCGAGTAGCGCTTCGCTGCGGGTGCTTCTTACTCTGTTCAGATCTTTCCAGTACAAAGAGGATTAATTAGTTAATGTTTATCGAGTGCTGCGAAGCTGCAAAGTGTTATTTAAGTGCTATCTTTTTTTATCAGTCAGGACTTGGTTCTGTTTCCACCTACACTGGTTTTGTATCTGTAAATCCGTGCGTTTCGCGGTTCCCGGTGCCGTTCCTGATGCAGTTCCCGGTGCAGTTCCTGACACCTGCAGTGTAGGTGTCTCAGCCAATGCCCCTCAAGCTACGGGCTTCCTCCAAGGCTTTGTGGTTCTGCAGTGAGGAGCAGCTCATGGCACTGGGCTCAGTGATGCCTGGGATGGGGAAGGAGATTTCCAGTGGCATCCAAGAGGGACATCCGAGAGGAGCAGTAGCTTCTGGTGCCTCTTTTGCTGATTTATTTCAGTCCCAGCTGCAGTAAGCGTAGAGATGCTCTGATTTATACCATGCATATGTTATTTGAGCTTGGTCTCCTGAGGGCTAAAACCTTCCTGAAGTGAAGATTGCCAGGAGCAGCGTTGCAAAGGGTCCATTGGTGAGAGATCCTCCAGAGGAGCAAGTGCAGGGAGTGGTTTGTGATCCTGGTTTTCATGTTTGTTAATAAATCCAGACATCAGATTCTATCTGTGTTAGTGAGCAGGGTTTGCAGACGTGTAGGCAGTGTTAAATGCAGAGCCAAAAGGTCTGGGATTCCACCATTGTATGTCTATAAATCTGGCTGCGAGCATCCTGCCCTAACTGAACGCTTTGGCTGGGGATCACGGCGTGCGTTTGTGTTAAATATCACTTTTCAAAAAGTGGGAATGTGGGTTTTGGGACTGGAGCTGGAGAAGAAGTGGGAGAAAGGCACGCAAAGCATGAGTGATCGCACTTGTAGGGAAGAAAGCATGGGAGGGGAGCGGAGCAGCACGCGCTGGCAGGAGGCTCCGTCGAGCTGCACCGCCCGCCTCGTGTTTGGCACTGGTGCTGGGTTTAGTGGAACACTAAAAATAGGTATTTCCCTTCCCGTTACCTGCTGGGAGGCTCTGGGGATGCTATCTGGAGCGGTCTGAATGCCAGAAGTGCTTTTAATAATTAGGAAGGCAGTACAGGAAAACGTGGTGCTGTAAGAGGGGATGGCGCGTTGGAGAGCGCAGCGCAACGCGCAGTTGGGTGGTCTTCATCTGTAAGCATATAAATGTGAAAACCAACAAAAACTGTCAGAAGCGTGGTGAAATACAAGGGAAATAATGACACTTGCTTAGGATGGCCCTCCTCTTTCAAGCCCTTGGAGTGGCCCCATCCATGGAAGCAGCTTGCTCTCCAAACAGGCTTTGCTGCATCACGCGTTGCGGTGCCGACGGCCG
Source organism: Penelope pileata (assembly GCA_013396635.1). Taxonomy (NCBI): domain Eukaryota; kingdom Metazoa; phylum Chordata; class Aves; order Galliformes; family Cracidae; genus Penelope; species Penelope pileata. The sequence continues at coordinate 395,171 of WBMW01000420.1, read as the reverse complement.
ATGTTTGGAATTCAGAGTGGGACAGCTCATCCGAGCTTTGCTTTAATACAACTTGCAGCTCCCACAGTGTGAAGCTACGGTGCTTTCTGATGGGGTGCAGACTCCAGGCTGTGGCCTTGTTAAAATGGAGATTTTGTGGGTGCAAGTGGGGTCTCGTGGAGGGACGGGAGCCTCCTTGATGGGGCGAGAAGGGGATGAGCGGGTGTTGGGATGGAGCTGTGCCTCGGTGTGATCAGACAGAGAAGCTGATCCATCACAGAGGAGTTCTCTGTCTCTGCTAGGGAAATTTTGCAGCCTGGTGTGAGTGGTATTGGTACAAAGCCTGACGTCGGTAGGCATTTAGGCTTTGCAGCACTTCAGCTGCTGGGTTTGCTTTTGGACCTGGGGCTCATCTAACAAGGAACTCCTCTGTTTGAAAATAGTTAATCCCTTAAGACTGACTGGTAGCCTCTGTCCTGTTTTTTTAGAGGCAGGTGTTGGCTCACAGATTTGGGCAGGATATATTCTTTAAATAAATACATTTTGGAAAGCAATGTCTGTGCTCTGATTTTGCTGCTAAGGAAGGAATTTTCTTGGACATCTTGTAAACCAAGGACCACATCTGTTCCCCAGGAGTTGTTCCAGTCTTTATTTCCTTACTACAGCTTTGTGTCTCTTCAGGTCATGGCAGTCTTTGAGACCCTTCCTTAAACCTCATAAGCACAAAGTGTTTATGTGCATCTGAGCTCAGTTCCTTTTAAAGTTGTAGGTGATGAATGCAACGGTGTGGGTCTGTTCCTTAAAGAGTTATAGAAATACTGGAACACTGAGAAGGACAGATGGAAATCTTGTCCATGAGTTCAACATCTGGAAATGCTGATATCGGGAACGTATTTGTACACAATCCTGGAGCATAGTTGTCTCCACAGAGGTTGTTTCCATGAAGGTTATCTCCTGGAGAATTGTCTCCTTGAAGATTCTCTCCATGAAGGTTGTCTCCTTGAGGATTGTCTCCTTGGAGCAAGGGCTGATCTGTCCTGCTGGAAGCTCACATCAACCCCAGACTGGAGCATCTTGACCATCACTGCCTCCTTGTGTGGGTATTGAAGTCTGTGAGTGATGCTCCAGCCTTCCTGCGGCTCATCCTCAGATTTTTGCTGTGAATCCACGTATGAGCAGATTTGCTTTTTGCACCCAAATTTGAATGGTGGTAAAATCCCTGTGCAGCTTTGAGTCAGTAATACATGGCAAGATGTAAAGAAAGATCATCTGTAAGAGGAGACCCACCCTCTACAAGCTATATTTAGAGATGATGGACCTAATTCTGACAGAAATTGCACACAAATCTGGAGTTGTTCCATGTGCTTGGGTGAAGATGCTCTGCATTCGCGCTGGTGTAAATGGGATCAAAATCTGTCTGCTTCCCTAAGATGGCCGGAGAGAGTGTGAATGAATCCCCAGCAAACCAGGGACGTGCTCGGAAACAAGTCCCCAGCTGGCACGACTCAGAGTGCTGGAGCTGCTGAGAGCTGCTGAGAGCTGCTGCAAGCAGAGATGAATTAGAGGATAAAGAAGTGAAAATGAGCTGGCAGAATCTTTAGGTGACTCATCAGGTGCATCTTGTAAAGTCTCTTTCTGAGAAGTAATGAAATCGCATGTTCTAACAATATTTGCACTGCAGTGGGAAAATGCATAAATATTGGGATCAATTAATGAAATTAGATAACTTGACCAAAAAAGCCATAGCGTTGGCTCAGAAACCATCCCTCTTCCTTTTTGCTAGTACCAGTGCTTGCAGTTGGAGAGGAAAATCGCAGCTTACCCACACAAGACTTGGGCAGACATGGAGCAACCAGGTGACTTGGGGGTCCCCAAGCTGATGGGTCAATGTCTTGACATGTGGCCTTCCACCCGCTGGATTTTGGGGTTGGTAAGGGAAGATCCAGCTTGTGGCTGCCAGCCACAAAAATTGCCTCGTTGTGTCATCATCTCTAAAATGGGGAATGATGATTTTCCTTAAAAAGGGTGGCTTGTCTCAGGAAAGAGCCCCGTGGATGCGTGCATCAGCCTGTGGGATTTAGGGACTCCAGGAACTCATCGCACCTGGCAGTTTTCATCGTAGAGTTCCAGATCTGCAGTGAGAGCTGAATTTGGAGTGAAATAGAATCACAGAGTCATCAAGGTTGGAAAAGACCTCTAAGATCATCCAATCCAACCGTCAACCCATCGCCACCGTGCCCACTCATAGAATTATGGAATCATCAAGGTTGGAAAAGACCTCTAAGATTATCCAATCCAACCATCAACCCATCACCACTGAGCCATGTCCCCAAGTGCCACATCTCCACGGTTCTTGAACTCCTCCAGCGACGGTGACTCCACCACCCCCCTGTGCAGCCTGTTCCAGTGCTTGACCACTATTTCAGAGAAGAAATTTTTCCTGATATCCAACCTGAACCTCCCGTGGTGCAGCTTGAGGCCATCACCTCTCATCCTAGGCCATTACCTCTCGTCTTGGGGCTACTGGTATAATTGAGTCAATTTTTGCTATTTATATCATAGAATTATAGAATGGCTTGGGTTGGAAGAGACCCCACGGATCATCACGTTCCAACCCCCCTGCCACAGGCTGGGCCACCAACCTCCAGATCTGGTATTAGATCATAATAGAGTAATTACCTTATTCCAGTGGTATTTTCATGGGTTCCTATTTAGGGAAGGTATCAAAGCTTAGGGAAAGAAGAATGACAGAGCTGAGCTTAATGTACACCACAATAATAACAAAACTAAAGCGTGAGTGCCCGGATCGCTGGGATTGGCAATGGGGTGGGTGGTCAGAGTTGCACAAAAAGAGCTCTCACTGTCTTTGGATCCATCCACAACAAGAGCAGAACTCGTCAGGTTCACCTCCCCTTGGTCTGGCACTGGCACAACTGTTGTTGGAATCATTTGTCTGCTTGCTGGCATCCTCGATCCAAGAGGATGTTGACAAATTGGGAAAGATGTAGAAGAGCCACGAGGGTGGTTAAAAGATTGGCCGACGTGCCTTGCCAAGGAAACAGCCAGGCTCCTGGCTCTGCTGTTTTATTTTTTCCTTGAAGCGAAGGTTAAAGGGGGATTTAGCAGCTCTGGGTACCTGTGTGAAGAACACCAGCAGACAGCTCTGGAGGCTGTCAGACAGAGGAGCAGCACAGGGTGCCTGGGAGCCGCTGGCAGACCCGAGCTGGAGAGGCAGAACAGCTTTTAACAGCAAAGGCAATTTAACCATTTGGATATTCCACAGCAGTCCTGTTTTGTTTGTCCACCTCTTGAAATAAGTACAGTGAAATGGGGATTTTATTTCTTCCAGAGTACCGAAGTGTACCAATGATTTCCTGATAGTGTTCCCCTCCCCATCAGCTCTGTCTCAGCTCATGTCTTCACCTTCTGTTATTCGGCATTGCCCCTGGATCTCTGCTGTCTGAGCCAGATCTGAGGGGCTTTGCTGCTCAGTTGCAATCAGTACGATCATCCCTGAGCTGCAGAATGCTGGCTGGTGTTCTTTCCTACCATCCAATATACACAAGGATAACGACTTCCCTGCCTGGCATCTTGCTGACCACACCGATGGGAAGGAGCTTGCCCTGTAAAAGAGCCCCGAGGAGGAGTGCGGGGTCCGGGAGGGCTCGGGAAATTCGCTGCCTTCGGGCTCAGCACTGGGTGTCTGGGGGCTGGCGTGGAACAGGGGCTTGGGAAAGCCGTGCTGCTCCTTTCATTAACATAACATTCTCTCTTCTTTTTCTAGCTGTGGGGAGCTCAAAAAATCAAGCAGGTAACTTGTTTTTTTGGATTATTCCATAATTGCCCGGAGCTGCTGCTGCTTTTTCCCTTTTTGCTGAGCGATGCCGTCCTCTCCGTCACCGACTTTGCCAGTTGCTGTTTTCCCTTACTGCAGACATGTAAATGCAGCGAGCACTGCTGCCACCCAAGAGTCTGATTTTTTTTTTTTCCCTTTGTATTTATATATTTTGATGTCTTCGTTTTCTCCTTCCTGTCTTGTCGAGAGCTTTCTTGTCTCCAGGCTTTCAGAAATAGTTTGGCAGTTCTTCGGAGCAGCTTCTAGGGATGCATCAAGGGATGAACCCTTACGGTGCTGATCCCACCTGCACGCTTCTATCCCTGCTCAGCCACGTTCTGAAGCAACATTTCTAGATTTCAAGCCAAATTATTCCCTTATGGCTTCATTATTTCATTACAGCTAATTTTTTAAGGAGATGGGAAGGCAGCAGCAGAAGGAGATTTGGGGCAACAGGAGGGAGTTTGGGACAGTGCAAGGATGTTTGGAGCAGCAGAAGGAAGTTTTAGGGCAGTGGGAGGGGGTGTAGGGCAGCAGGAGGGAGTTTGGGACAGTGGGAATGGGTTTGGGACAGTGGGAATGGGTTTGGGACAGCCCCTGGGGAGCTGTAGGAGCGATGTCCCTGCGTGGTTCCAGTATCCCTACAGCTGTCTTGCTGTTGCTGTGCCCTCACCGTGGCTCTGTGCTGACTCTTTTGCAGGCCATCATCCACCCCGACACAAACGAGACCATCTTCATGCCTTTCAGAATGTCAGGTACGGTATGTCCTAACCAAGCAGGTGTCAATTTTACTGGGATTTTGTACAAAATTGTATCATTTTTCTCCCTGTTTTTGTGTTGCATCTTGTAAACATTGAAGCCAGAAGCTGGAAGTCATTCAAGTGCCTAAATCCCTTAGAGATCAAGCTGATTTGGGATCCTAAATACCTGCATGAGATCTGGTGCTTAATATTTTCCTCTCCTTGTGAAGCTAATATGGTATCCACATCTGGAATCCAACACCGTAATGGTGGTTATAACTTTGTAGTAAACACCCAAGCTCGAGGGTCTGACTGCAGCCTTGGTCCTTTCCCAAAGCTCTGGGAGCTCTGGGGGGGCTGGCATCCGTCTTTATTTGAGAGGACTCATCCCATATTTCCATGGGAAGCATCTTCACTTGATAAAGCAGCCTGGGCAGAGGGGAAAAATAACGGGGCTGAGGGGTTTTGTTCTCAGGTTCTTTGAAGAGGATTGAGTTTGAGGGTGAAGTGTGGGGACAAAAAGCCAAGACTCACTCCTCTGCTGCCTTATGCTGTATTTTTGGGAAATGTTTCATCCCCTTGAGTCATTGCCCCTTCTGACTGTAAATTGGAGCCATGAGGCTTAATTCAGTGATGTTGGGGAAGTGCTGAGACCTTCCAGTGGAAGTCACAGAGATGAATTATAATTAGCACAAAAATTGGCAGTCCTAGCAGGGAAAAAATGTGAAGCCTTTGATTTTTGTGACGCTCAGCGAGATACAGGATAAAGCCTTCTCTGTAATAGAAAGCTTTGACTTAAACCTGTGATTAAAATAGTCTGGATCTCCCCTGCTCCTGAGCATGCAGATACACTTTATCAGGGTGCCCATGCCTTGCACCTCTGCCCTGCTGATACCACACACTGGGTGTGCAGGAGCAAGTTGTAGGGCCTCAATGAGCCTTTATACATTTCAGGGGAACTCTTAGATCACAACCCAATTAAAAAAGAAAGGATGGGAAGGGGATTGGGTGGATAGCTGGTGTCTTCTCTTGTCAGTGCTGTGTGCATCAGGCATGGCTCTGCCTCAAGCACCGTGCTATGGGCTGGTAGGGACAGGAGCAGGGTGCTCACCGGGTGTGACTGGTACCCTAAGCTCATAGCACTGTTAGATTTCTTAGGTGTGATGTTTTTCCAGCCTAAAATGACCTATTAAAATGCTTACATCCCTCTTTTTTTTTTTGTTTTCCTGACAGGTTACATTCCCTTCGGAACGCCCATCGTAAGTATTTTAACATCCCTCCCTGCTTTGTTTGTGAGGAACAGGAAATGCATTTTTTTAGCACTCACACACAATTCTCCAGGCTGCACCTTGCTGCCTCGGTGCAGATTCACACCAGCTTCATGCCCTCCCCATCACATATCTCCAACCACAGCACGGCACGCTTCGTGCCGCCCGTCCATCCAGGAGCCCTCCACTGCTGCTTCCTGCACCATCGTGGGCTTTGTGATTCCACTTGGGAAAGGGAAGTCTGCGAGGAGCTCATTGCCTTCTGCAACTCATGGGTCCATTTTTGGAGGTGTTTTTGCCATTTGCACATTTTCCAAGTCACTTCCCGGCCGTGACAAGCGCAGGAGGTGGAGGTTAACGTCGTGTTTCCTTGTCTCGATTAATTAAAGCTGCAAGGGCTCTATGTGGGGTTAGTGCTGAGGGTGCTCTTCATTTGTTATTGTGAAATTTGTAAGCATTTGGGCACTGCTGACAGTGAAAACCAGAATGGAGGTAATCCTGCGTTCCTCATCTTCAGAGCAGCAACTGTTAATTAACCCCATTTTGTGAATGGCGAAGCTGGAGCGCAGAGTTTTGCCCAAAACCACACAAATTGGTGCCAGAAGGCTGAGTGAATCCAGCCCGGTCCCCCCACCTCCAGCTGTTTGCTCAGCCTGTTACATCAAGTGTCTTAAAACAGTGGAAGGAGCAAGTTGTGCCACGGGAGGTTCAGGCTGGGTATTAGGAAAGATTTCTCCTCCAAAAGAACAGCAGTGCATTGGAACAGGCTGCCAGGGAAGTGGTGGAGTCACCATCCCTGGAGGTGTTCTGGAACCATGGAGATGTGGCACTTGGGGACATGGCTCAGTGGGCATGGTGGGATGGGCTGGGGTTGGACTCAATGACCTTAGAGATCTTTTCCAGCCTTGATGTTTCTGTGATTCCACGAGTGGGCATGGTGGGGATGGGCTGGCGGTTGGCCTTGATGATTGTAGAGGCCTTTCCCAGCCTTAACGATTCTCTAATTCTACGAAAACCTGCTAAATTTAATCTCCCTCAACCCAATGGGCTGTGTGGCACGATGCTTACAGAGAGGTAACGATCCCTTCCCAAATGGTGGTAGCGAGGTGGCTGGGAGCTGAAGGCAGAAAGCAGCCCCCAGCACGGCTGTTGCTATTTGTTGTCGTGCTCAACGTCGCGGCGGTAACTTTGTATGGGGCATTTTTAAGGAAAAGGTTAAACAAAAATGAGTTAACGCTCAAATTGACAATGAAATCGGCCCCAATCCAGAGCTGTCAGAAGAGCCGAGAGCTGTCAGATGAGCCCAATTTCACTAGCTGTAAAGGATAAACTGGAACCTCTTGTCATTTAAAAAAAAAAA